>ONZH01001406.1:0-31169 GCA_900303285.1 Rhinella marina | reverse complement strand
TATATTTCAAAGTACAAAGCCGTGTAGTAACTGAACAGACGGTGGGTATTTACACCAGGTATGTGAGATAATTTAGCACGAGAACGCACAGTACAGTGGGCTATTAAAATGCCTAGATATTGTATATTTCAAAGTACACAGCAGTAGTGCCAAATATAGTTGGTATGTAGCAGAGCACCTAATACACCACTAATGCCTCTCTCTGTCCCTACTCCAGCAGCTATCCCTGAATACAGCAGCCGTTCTCTGTAAAGTCTATATTGTAGTAAAGCTATCACTGAAGTCCACTGTAGTAGCCCTGATAAGGGCTTTTAATCACGCTCCTGCCTGTCCAACAGCTAAAATCTGTCTCTCCCTTCTCCAGCCTCTGTCCCTGACTAAGTTCACGCAGCATATGCGTACGAGCAGGAAGAGCTGAGTTTTTATGATTCGAGGTCACATGGTTTTTCCAGCCAATCCATGTAGACGCTGTTTTCGCGCTGCCAGCGTGCTCAGCGTGCCTGTCATACCCCCCCTGCATGTTGATTGGTGGAAAAAGAGCGCCAGGGAAGGTGGGAGGGGAAACGAATTCTAAGTGCGCCATCGCCGTTATACTCGATTGAAATCGAGTGTGCCGAATATCGTAGTATTCGATCGAATACCGGCTCGATCGAACACTACTCGCTCATCTCTAGTAGTTAGCAATATGTCCTATCATGATGTAATGTTTTGGTGATAGGCAGATAAAGTCTTTAGTTCTAACAGAGGATTTGTTTTGCTGTTTTGTTACCATGCTCATTATCTGCATTTCCTTGTGGTGCTGTCTAATGTTCTTCTACATATAACTTCTGCATGCATCTTGCAAGGTCAGAAGAATATGAAGACTGCATCTAATTTTAGCCTAGAGAAATAACATAGAGAAACCATACTAGTAGGCAGGATAATATGACACTCCAATATTGCTCTTTGGTTTGTGGGCTTTCTTTGATAATTTTATTATACCAAAAAGACAGAATACAAAGTATATTTAAGAGAAGCTATCGCCAAGTAAAATATCTGATTCTCAGGGCAACGTAGTGACAGACACCCTCATTATAGCATGTTGTCCCCTTTTTTCTCTTGTGGTAGTCTCAATAAAATCACACCCGGACTGAGAAATTAAAGTGGCCTTGAAAAAGAAAAAAAAAAACTAAAAGTGACCTCACGTTGTAGGTGAGTGCAACTTTACAGTAGGTGAGGTCAATAAAGTAGGTACAGCCAACACAAGAACTGCCCAAGCAGAACCAAATGCCACAGTGCAGTGCAAAATACTCCCCCATCAGAACAAAATCACTTCCCCATGTGGTGGCCAGCACCAGCCTTCCTCTACTGGTTGCCTTTAATGAAGATATGCAATAAGGGGGCTGAGGAGGTAAGCATTGGCTCACCTGAAAGCTTCCCGTTAGGGTCTTTGGTCAGTTAGCCTCTGATCACACTAGCCAGTCACAAAAGCCAGTGCAGCAGTCCTCTCGAGTATCTGTATGTATGTGATATCAAGTCCTTGATATCGATGGGCTTCTGCCTGCCCCCACCCATCAGCCACTCATTGACAGCTCATTAGAAACTCATAGTATATGCACCACAACACTGTCTCCTGGCTCTGTAGTGAAAATCTCTACTGTGCATGCGTCTATGTTCTACCTCATCGTGTTGGAGCAAGATTTTAGGTCCAAGAAAGAGGAACATTAAGAATCCTAGCCCTGTCAATCATCATGAGAGGGGGGAGCTTGGGCCAGCCTTAGGTGCACTTAATCAGTCATTTGCTAATCAGAATACAAGTCTTTTTCTGGACATTTGAACAAAGAGTTAAAAACTGAAATGCTGTGTGTGAGTCTATCCTGGTGCAGTTTTCACAGTCTCCAAAATCATGTCTAAAGGGGACCCTACACTATAAACCATAGCAAATAGTGTTTGGGGACATTCAAGGTCAGAAAAAAATGTTTTAGAAAATAGTACACTGAATTGCAAAATAGAAATGTTATACATCTTTCAATCATACTCATTTTGCTAGCACAAATTCCCTTATTTGCTTTCTTCTCATAGATCCAGCAGGGTACCTGAAGTCTGAAGAGAATTCTGGATCAGAAACTGGCGATGAGGCACAGTTGACAATTCGAGGACGACAGAATGAAAACCACCAAGGAAACAAAGGTATCAATTTATGTCCTTGTGTGACTGGTTTACTAATATAGAACAAACGTCCTAAATATTTTTTCATTCTTCTTTAATTCTACGCCATCTTATAGACCTCATCACACAGAATATAGGAAATGGCTCAGAAAATCCAAAACACTTTAGACCCAAAAAAAACCATAAGGGGTTCTTTCTAGCAAAGCAAAAAAGGACCCATAAAAATGCTGATAAAACATGGCATATTTGCAAATTACATATTTTAGTATTTTTTTTAAATTTTTCAGAATAAATGTAAAGGTGTTTTTTTCCCTGTAGAGAAGCAAAAATTATTGCTTTTGAAAAAAAAATATTAGCAGCTAAAAAATACTTTTGTGTGGCCTGTATTTTGTGTTTCCCATAGACTCAACTTTCAGCAAAAACTACGGGGTCACTTACTATGCTGAAATACACCTAAATTATTCTCCTTTCACACTTTAGCCTTTTCTGGCAGGCTGTTCCAGAGAGGGAACAGCCTGCCGGATCCGTGCTACCGCAAGTCCACCGTGTCGCTGGAGGTCCGCTCCAGCTCCATTCACTATAATGGGGGCGGCCGATTGCACCAATATCTGCGACTTTGCCCCGCTCGCTCCAGGTCTAAATTTGTGGGAATGGTGTGGAAGGGGACGAGATGGCATTTACCATTTTCTACACCTGTTTAAGGAGTAGAAAATGTCTAAATGTAAGACTCTGGGTGATTACAGTATGTTATCTGCTGTTATGGCATGTCGGTTATGTAATATAGCGGGGGGAGTACTTACTTGGTGGACTTTCTTCATTCCTCACAGGTAAAGCTTGTCAATCAAAGGCCTAAAAGTGGTCAGTTACTTGCTTTATTGTTACCTCACAGTATACATTACTACAATCTCTATACTACTGCAAGGATCCTTAACCCCTTCATCTCTCCATTGCCTATTTACGTCACTGTAGTATATATCTCATGCTGCAGCAATGTAAACTTAAAGGAAATGTGTCACCAAAAAATTTACCTGCCATTTCAAACCAGTTAGTAACACATTTCCTTTTTTTCTAATCTGATTGTATTTTCTGATTATAGATTTTTTTATTCTATATCCTGAACTATTATGCTGGTGGCCATCTTGTCTGAGTTGTTCTTAACAGCATTTACAAAGCATTAAAAAAAATAGTTTTATGGTCCATAGACACAATGGCCAGGAGAGGTTTAAATATAAAAAGTGACATGGAAAATTAGAAATATCATTTCAAACATCATCAAAAATTATTTAAAAATATATATTAAACATAAGAAAGTGATTTTTATCACAAGATCATTTTCTGATGACACATTCCCTTTAAGTGATCCTGTTTAATGCAAGATCATGTTGCATAGCGCTCCGCCTTTAGAAGTATCCCCCTGAAGTGACAGGGAGCTGAAGAGTGCCCCCCCCCACCCACCCAAACAAAAAGAACAGAAAATATATGGCCATAGTATAAACAAAAAGAAAAGATAACACCCATAAACCACCTTCTCACGTTCAGTGTTTCAATAGTATTTTGAATCAATATAGTACTGATTTGTAAGCCAAAATCAGGAGCGGAGGCTACAGAGTAAAGGTATAATGGAAAGATTGGCATTTCTTGTGTGTTCTGGACCCACTTCTGGTTTTAGCTTACAAAAATGCTGTTGAAAAATACTGACAGTGAGAAAGTGTCCTTTGAATGTGTACGCTCAGGTTTTGAAAGGGTTAACCTACAGTATAACATCTCAGCTGATAATTCATCCTCAGTGTTCGAGAATACATAAAGTGCCAGTTTTTTTTTTAGATCCTTCCCTTTTCTGCAAAAAGAACAAGAACAGAATGATACTGAGATTTTAAAGATTTTCCAGTAGAAAGACAAACATTGTAAACCTGTGTCCCCGGCCAGGGGCTAATAAATCTTTAAATAGTTTATAGATTTCACTGGCTGGACGTTTCAGACCTGGACATTTTTCAAGGATTCAATGCTCCTTTTCTGCCTCACTGATAGGCATAGTCATATGGTCTGCAATAGCCATATATACATAAGTGTTTTTCTGTGTTTTTTCGGTGGCATTTTCTGTGGCTTTTATTGCACGTTATTTTCAAATTGGTGAGGCCAGAGATATACTTTTAAAAGTCTATTGTAGAATATTAAAAACTGTATGAACATGGCAAGTATGTTTCTGTGTTTTGCTATTTTTGTAGGGTTTTGTGGTCAGTGGAACACATGGTATATTTTTTTATGTTTTTTTCTATAGGATTTTCAATAGGATTTAAAAAATACACATGTATGGCAGTGGCATACCTACCATTGTTTCAGACCACACGACTGCTATGGGGAAGTAGGACCCAAAATTTAACTGCTTCTCCTGTTTCCAACATAGATTCAGTGCATTTTCAGGCAGTCACTACTTGGGGAAGCTTTTACAGTTCCCACTGATATCAATGGTAACTGTATACATTGCTATGTACAGAACTGCACCTAATGGTGGCTGCAGGTAGAGAATTTTATAATATACTGTGTGGAGTGAAGAAGGAGATAAATTAGTGTAGTTATTCCAGTTGGGTGGTGCATATACATTGAGAAATTGGTTGTTTAGAATGAACACCAAATTTATGAATAGAGATGAGCGAAGTTCTCAAAAATTTGATTCGGCTGCTTTGACGAATTTCACAAAGAAATTCAATGTGATGAATTACTTCGTCACAAAGCATATTTCTAGTAGCAGGTGCAATGATGGGGAATTGCGGTGGTTTTGCCCATATGTCACCACGCACAAGATTTTATGTGGGATCTTCAATCAAGATGGCTGCAGCTGCGGTGAGTATGATTTTTTTTACTGCAATTTTACTGCAATTTTTTACTGCCACATTTCAGGCTTCAAACAAGAAGATATAACATTTTTATTCATTACCATGAAGCATGAGGCAGTTCGGCTTTGTGAAATTTGGTTCGAAGTCCACTTTGTGAACTTTCATTCTCTCAATGGTATTTATGAAGCACCTGTTCCAGTTTTTCTGACATGAAATTTGGATAATAAAGTGGGTGCGGCAGAGAGGGACTTTTTAATTACAATTTTTTAAATTAAACATGTCTTCAATTTAATAAAAAATATGTAAACTTCTCAGAAACCTGGGGAGTCATGTTTGTGTTCCATGATGTCTAAGAGCATTTGACACATCCATACTGGGAAGCTGGGTGGGAGTGCCATTTGATTTCCAGAACCTTCCATTTTGTGGGTGCAAAATATACATTTGGCAGTATAGGTTCTCACTCCTTTTGGTCTCCGGTGTGTAAACTTCCAGACAAGGTCATGTACAACTCTGCAGCCATTCACTGGCCTCAGTGGTGATGTGTCCCCATGAAATGCTCCACTGCTCGATTGTCAATGACACCATCTTTTATCTGGTACATAAAATCTTTATTTGCTGGCAGGAGATCATCCTGTGTAAACTGCCATCTGCCAGCAAACAATGAATAGTCTGGGGACAAACAGCGATCACTTATCCGCATACAAAGAAGATTATTTTGGCATGCCCATCATTAACTTATGCATCAGTTTATGTATAAAGCCTACATTAGTATAGTACATGAGATTTAATTAGTTTTAAGTAGAGATGAGCGAGTAGTGTTCGATCGAGCCGGTATTCGATCGAATACTACGCTATTCGGCATACTCGATTTCGATCGAGTATACCGGCGATGGCGCACTTAGAATTCGTTTCCCCTCCCACCTTCCCTGGCGCTCTTTTTCCACCAATCACCATGCAGGGGGGGTATGACAGGCCCACGGAGCACGCTGGCAGCGCGAAAACGGCGTCTACATGGATTGGCTGGAAAAACCACGTGACCTCGAATATTAATAACTCAGGTCTTCCTGCTCGTTCGCATATGCTGCGTGAACTTAGTCAGGGACAGAGGCTGAAGAAGGGAGAGATAGGTTTTAGCTGTTGGACAGGCAGGAGCGTGATTAAAAGCCTTTATCAGGGCTACTATAGTGCAGTACAGTGATAGCTTTACTACTATATACACTCTGCAGAGAACGGCTGCTGTATTCAGGGATAGCTGCTGGAGTAGGGACAGAGAGAGGCATTAGTGGTGTATTAGGTGCTCTGCTACATACCAAACTATATTTGGCACTACTGTTCTGCGTTCTTTTTGGCTGCAAAACCCTGTTATATACCTAGTGTGTATATGCACCATCTGATCTTCTGGCAGTATACGGCTGTGTACATTTTTTTTTTTTAAATACAGTTTCTTTGGCTCTAGTGTTCTGGGTTCTGTGTGCCTGCAATACCCTTTTTGTATACCAGGTGTAAATACCCACCGTCTGACCTGTTAGTACACGCTGTGTACTCAGACATATTTAAAAAAAGTCCTGTTATTTGGCACCTGTATTGGGCGTTCTGCGTGCCTGCAAAACTCTTTTATATACGTGCTGTTAATACCCACCGTCTGACCTGTTAGTACACGGCTGTGTAATCAGACATATTTAAAAAAAAAGTCCTTTTATTTGGCACCTGTACTGTGCGTTCTGCGTGCCTGCAAAACTCTTTTATATACGTGCTGTTAATACCCACCGTCTGACCTGTTAGTACACGGCTGTGTAATCAGACATATTTAAAAAAAAGTCCTTTTATTTGGCACCTGTACTGTGCGTTCTGCGTGCCTGCAAAACTCTTTTATATACGTGCTGTTAATACCCACCGTCTGACCTGTTAGTACACGGCTGTGTAATCAGACATATTTAAAAAAAGTCCTGTTATTTGGCACCTGTACTGTGCGTTCTGCGTGCCTGCAAAAGTCTTTTATATACGTGCTGTTAATACCCACCGTCTGACCTGTTAGTACACGGCTGTGTAATCAGACATATTTAAAAAAAAGTCCTTTTATTTTGCACCTGTACTGTGCGTTCTGCGTGCCTGCAAAACTCTTTTATATACGTGGTGTTAATACACACCGTATGACCTTGTAGTACACGGCTGTGTACCTAGAAATATTTAAAAAAAAAGGCCTTTTATTTGGCACCTGTATTGTGCGTTCTGCGTGCCTGCAAAACTCTTTTATATACGTGCTGTTAATACCCACCGTCTGACCTGTTAGTACACGGCTGTGTAATCAGACATATTTAAAAAAAAGTCCTTTTATTTGGCACCTGTACTGTGCGTTCTGCGTGCCTGCAAAACTCTTTTATATACGTGGTGTTAATACACACCGTCTGACCTGGTAGTATACGGCTGTGTACGCCAAATATTGTAACCAAAAAAAAAAAAATGCGGAGGGCTAGCGGAATCGGACGTGGACGAGGACGGGGGCGCGGAAATGCTGTTGGGGGCCTTGTTGAAGCCAGTGCGGATACAATGCGTGCTGGTGAGGGGCAGCCAGGATTCCGCTCATCCAGAATCCCTGCCTTTATGGGACAGTTAAGCAGGGGGCGGGTTACACCGCTGTTGAGGCCTGAGCAGTGTGAACAGGTGGTGCAATGGATAGCCGATAGCGCTTCCACACAGTTGTCCACCAGCCAGTCATCCACACAGTCTCACTCTGACCCTCCTTCCTCCACACCTGGCCAACAGAGTCATCCCACCCTTGACCCCTCCCAGGAGCTCTTTTCGGGTCCTTTTTCAGATGTGCCGGAAGAATCCCTGGAGCTACCAGAGGAATTTGTTTGTAGTGATGCCCAACCACTTGAGTATTCGCCATCTCCTGCTGATGTGGACCCTGAACCAGCATCTTATCATGAGCGATGATGATGATGAGACGCAGTTGCCATCAAGGGAGGCTGTTGGAATGTCCAGTGGGCAGGAGGAGGAGCAGAGTGAGGAAGTGGAAGAGGTGGTGGTGGATGACGAAATGACCGACCCCACTTGGCCAGGGGTGATGTCCAGCGGGGAAAGCAGTGGAGAGGTGGTGGTCTGCGCAGCACCGAAAAAGGCAGCAAGAGGCAGAGGGATGTCCAGAGGCAGAGGGATGTCCACAGGCAGAGGGATGTCCACAGGCAGAGGGATGTCCAGAGGCAGAGGGATGTCCAGAGGCAGAGGACAGTCCAGACAGAGAAGTGAGGCCACAGCCAGCAGGGCCGAAGCTGTTCCCGGCAGCAGGCAGTCGCGCAAAGCTCCCCCATCGAGGCCTCGTACTTCTGTGGTGTGGAGATTTTTTAATGTTTGTGCGGATGACAAACTGAGCGCGGTTTGCACACTCTGCCACTCAAAACTGAGTAGGGGCTCTGAGAAGAGCAATATGACCACCTCAGGCATGCGGCATCACTTGGAAGTCAAGCACTGGGCTGAGTGGGAGAGAGCAAACGCAATACAACCTGCGCCAGGTCTTCCTGCCACTGCGGTCCAGACCTCCAGCCAGGACACCTCCACATCTGCCTCTGCCTCGACTACTTTGGGGCCTTCTCCTGCTGCCTCCCCTTCCCCCGCATCTTCGCCTGCACCTTCACACTCCTCGTCCCATCAACTGTCCATCTCGCAGGCGTTCGACCGCAGGCGGAAGTACGCCTCGAGTCACCCCCAAGCCCAAGCCTTAAACTGCCACATCTCCAAACTGCTGGCCCTGGAGATGTTGCCGTTTAGGCTTGTGGAGACGCAGGCCTTCCGTGACCTGATGGCGGCTGCCGCACCTCGCTATTCCGTCCCCAGCCGCCACTACTTTTCCCGGAGTGCCGTCCCCGCCCTGCACCAGCAAGTGTCGCGTAACATCAGGCGGGCCCTTAGGTACGCAGTCAGCGCAAAGGTCCACTTGACCACCGACTCGTGGACAAGCTCTTGCGGCCAGGGACGATACATCTCTTTGACGGCACACTGGGTGAATGTTGTGGAAGCGGGGATGGGGTTGCAAAGAGAGACGGCCTACCTACCACCCCCGCCCAAGATTGCCAGCAGGGGTTCTGATAAACCCCCCTCCTCTTCCTACTCCTCCTCCTCCTCTGCCTTAACATCACCCTCAGCCGCTAGCTGGAAGCGTTGCAGCACTGGCGCGGGGAGACGTCAGCAGGCGGTGCTTAAGCTCATCAGCTTGGGCGACAGGAAGCACAGTGCCCCAGAGGTGAGGGACGCCATATTGCAGCAGACGGAGATGTGGCTGTCGCCGCTACAGCTAGTACCAGGCATGGTCGTGTGCGATAACGGCCGTAACCTGGTGGCGGCTCTGGAGCTTGCCGAACTCAATCACGTACCATGCCTGGCCCACGTTTTTAATCTGGTAGTCCAAAAATTTCTAAAGACTTACCCCAACCTGGCAGAGCTACTGGTGAAAGTGCGGCGCTTGTGCGCTCACTTTCGGAAGTCAACTGTAGCTGCTGCTAGCTTAAAAAAACTCCAGCAACGCCTCCATTTGCCTGAACATCGGCTGTTGTGCGACCTGCCGACTCGCTGGAATTCCACCTATTCCATGTTGGCCAGGGTGTGTGAGCAGCAGAGAGCATTGATGGAGTACCAGATTATGAATCCACGCGTGCCTCCAACTCAGCTCCCTCAGTTTGCCAACCACGAGTGGCCATGGATGGCAGACATATGCGATGTACTGCGTATCTTTGAGGAGTCCACCAAGAAGGTCAGCAGCGAGGACGCTATAGTGAGTGTAACCATCCCGCTCCTATGCGTCCTTAAAGAATCGCTCATCGCAATAAGGGAGAACGCATTGCACGCAGAGGAGACGGGGGTAGGAGGAGACGCAACGGAGCTACACAGTCAGACCACACTTTTATCTGCTTCTCGGTGGCAGTTGTAGGAGGAGGAGGAGGATGAGGAGGAGGACGACGACGTGGAGGTGGCTGTGGAAGAGGAGGAGGATGCTGGCGGCGATGGTAGCAGTCAGGCTGTGTGCGTCCCATTGGTTCAGCGCGGATGGGGCGGAGAGGAGGCGGAAGAGGAAGAGGAGGAAATGGCAAGTGATCCTTCTGGTGGGGGCAGTGACGTCATGCCTATTCAGAGTCTGGCACACATGGCTGACTTCATGCTGGGCTGCTTTTCCCGGACACACGTGTTGTCCGGATAGTGGAGAACAAACTGTACTGGGTCTTCGCACTCCTGGACCCCCGGTATAAAGATAACGTCTCCTCTTTTATTCCGGTAGAGGAGAGGACGAATCGATTGCTGGATTACCAGAGGGAACTCGTGCATAACATGATGGAGATTTTCCAACCCACCATCGCTGGCGGCAGAGAGGAGAGGGTCTCCCAGAGTCCCACAACATCGATCAGGCCCACAGCCACCAGCGGAACACTCTCCAAGGTGTGGGACACGTTCATGGCACCCCCTCGTGCAACTTCCATCACTGCGGGGCCCGCTATCAGCAGGAGGGACAAGTATCGGCGGATGTTGCGGGAGTACCTGGCAGACCGTACCCCTGTCCTCCCCGATCCCTCGGCGTCCTACACTTACTGGGTCTCCAAGTTGGACACGTGGCTGGAACTGTCCCTGTACGCCTTAGAGGTGCTTGCCTGCCCTGCCGCCAGCGTGCTATCAGAAAGGGTGTTCAGCGCAGCCGGGGGCATTATAACCGATAAGCGCAGCCGCCTGTCAACCGACAGTGCCGACAGGCTGACGCTAATCAAAATGAACAGCAAGTGGATTGACCCGGACTTTGCTTCTCCAACAGTGGAAAGCAGCCAAAAGTGAAGTGCCATCTGTATGAAGTGCCATTTCCTCCTCCACCTCCTCCTCCTTAACCGCCGTAGAATTGCTCCGTAAAAAAAAAAAAAAAAAATATTTATGGCTCACCTCTTGGGCCTACAAGCAATTTTTATCATGGCTCATCTCTTGGGCCTACAAGCAATTTTTATCATGGCTCACCTCTTGGGCCTACAAGCAATTTTTATCATGGCTCACCTCTTGGGCCTACAAGCAATTTTTATTATGGCTCACCTCTTGGGCCTACAAGCAATTTTTATCATGGCTCACCTCTTGGGCCTACAAGCAATTTTTATCATGGCTCACCTCTTGGGCCTACAAGCAATTTTTATCATGGCTCACCTCTTGGGCCTACAAACAATTTTTAAGAGGTCTCACCTCTTGGGCCTACAAACAATTTTTATTATGGCTCACCTCTTGGGCCTTAATACAATTTTTAAGAGGTCTCACCTCTTTGGCCTCTACTTAATTTTTTCGAGGGTTCACCTCTTGGGCCTCCATATAATTTTTTCGAGGGCTCACCTCAAGCTAACTTTGCGCACTCATTAAAATATTTTCACAACAAGGACCTAAGAGCCCTCGATGGGAGAGCTTTGTGTGGGGGCCTGTTATAGGGAAGAGATGCGGCCCTGCGGGCTCTAGCCTGCCTTCTCCATGAGCCTCTGGCCAGCCCACGGCCTCTTCCTGCCTTTTGCGGTCCTACGCATCCCTCAACATCCCCACTGCTTTACCTGCTAGACATGACACTGGGCCAGGTCGGGTCACTGACTTCGTCATACTCAACCACCTCCTCTTACACTGCCTCACTTTGCTCCAACAGCCTCCCTTGCTGGCAACTGTGTCTCATCATCGTCCCTAATCATTTTACACTTTAGTGCCCGTTCCCACACCACCATCAGCTAGAGATGGAGCTTGCTCCAGTGTTTGGGCATCAGAACAAACAAAATCCTCAGATAGCTCCTGCGATTCTTGCATGGGTGGGAACACTGGGTTGATAACATTGGGCAGGGTGGGAGGAAGGAGGGTCAGAGTGAGGTCCCTGCAGTTTCTGCAGGCTATCGACGAGACTGGACTTTGTGGACTTGACTGGGTGGTGGACAGATTTAACAAATCTAGAAGGAGAAGGAGGGGTTTGCCGAGCTGTCTGTAAGGGTTGCGGAAATCCAGACAGAACCAAGGCCCAAAACTTGGGTGGGGGTAGCAGGTTTGCCCGTCCCCGCCTCCACAACATTCACCCAGTGTGCTGTCAGGGAGATGTAGCATCCCCGGCCTCAAACCAAAGTGTTGGTGGTCAAATGGCCTTTTGCAGTAACCGTGTTACTCGGGCGTGGATGATGTTTTGGGACATGTGCCTGGGCAAGGCAGGGATGGCACAGAGGGAAAAATAGTGATGGCTTGATTGCTTTCCCCCTTACCTATGCCATCTGTGGTTGTCATAGGCAACGTGATTTTAAGGGGTGCAGAATTTTATCTTCTTTTTTGTCTAGTTTGGCTTGGGGTCCATGGCAATGTATAGGAAAGAAGGTTTCCTTGTATGGTCTCACTTTACAGAGAGGTTATATTGTCTTTGGAGTGTATTGTTGAGAGGCTGTGATAGTGGCGTAATAGTGCGACTTGGGCCCGTTATATGCACCCAGACATGCTTCCCCTGCTGTCCCAGTTGCATTCCAGCAGTGCTGGCATCCTTTTCTGAGGTTTCAGGGTGGACTTGGTGACCTCCAAGTGGTCGAATTGAGATTTCCAAGTGGCGAGCATTTTTTCCCATAGACTTTAATGGGATTCGATATTCGGTCGAATAGTCGAATATCGCGGTCTATTCGAATCGAATTTCGAACTTTCGAATATTTCACTACTCGTTCATCTCTAGTTTTTAGATACCTCTAATTAATACAAATGTTTCCATAATGGGAGATCTTCAAGACCTGATGATGGAGTAGCTTGAGAGTTGGTTTGATACAGGTACACTGTTCTAGACCATCTTTGTGTGGATCAACTCACATTTCCCATGAGCCCAGGCTACATCTCTGCATTACCTTCCATACTTTTAAGCGCAAAGACCACATACAAAATTATTACTTTTTTCATAAATCTGGGTAAATTCTAAAGAATATACTGAATTTTCTGTAGGGAGCAGAAGAGGATTGCTGGCCCCAAGAAAAAGATAAAAACCGACATATAGTGCATAGCTACAAACACATCAACCTTCTGAGGAACAAACCAATACAATTCATCACCTGGTGGCACAAATATAGCTATTTGCATAAGGATTGCAAATAATTAACAATAAAGATCTTGAGTGCCTTGTGTTAAAATCATAAGAGCATAAACAGCATCAATAAGTACATGACTTGTTCCTATCAAACTCATGTCTGCACAATGCCAAAGAGATACAGCAATCGCGTAACTGCTTAGAAAGAGTGGATCTCAGGGAACCACTATTAAAGTACAGTGCCTTGCGAAAGTATTCGGCCTTTTCGAACTTTTCAACCTTTTGCCACATTTCAGGCTTCAAACAAAAAGATATAACATTTAAAATTTTTGGTGAAGAATCAACAAGTGGGTCACAATTGTGAAGTGGAACGAAATTTATTGGATCATTTAAACTTTTTTTGTAATAATAAAACTGAAAAGTTGTGCGTGCAAAATTATTCGGCCCCCTTGCATTAATACTTTGTTGCGCCACCTTTTGCTGCGATTACAGCTGCAAGTCGCTTGGGGTATGTCTCGATCAGTTTTGCACATTTTTTTTTTTTTTATTATTTTATTATTTAAATAACTATTTTTTATTTTATATTACAACGTATAAGATCATAACCTTCAATACAATTTATAACAAATTATAATCACCTCACCACCCCCTCCCTCACTGGACGATGGGAAAAAAGAAAAAAGAATCTCAACTTTATCTCTTCTTTACTTTTTTCCTTCAAACCGGACATTTCCAACTATCCCATACACTGTGCCAAAAAATTTCCTTATCCTTTCTCTTATACCAGATATATTCGTATTGTTTAACCCTGTGAACCATATATTTTCATGCACTAAACTCCGGGCCACTTTTACTCATCCAATTTTTTGATATTACCAATCGAGCTAGAAAAAGGACTTTTAGAACCAGGAGCTTGTTACCTCTAGAGCTAAAATCTTTCCCCAGATATCCTAATATCATACATTCTAGATTAAACTGTATCTCTGAGGACACGATGTCCCGAAGGTGGTCGCGAACTTTTGTCCAGAATTCTACTATCCTTGGGCAACTCCAGCATAAATGGCAGAGGTCTGCCCTTTCGCAACCACATTTAGGACACCTTGCACTGTCCTTTCTTCCCATTTTAAATAAACCTAGTGGAGTGTAATATAACCTATGTAGATAATTAAATTGAACCATTCTGTGATTTTCGTTTATAGTCATATATTGAATATTCTGAAATATTTCATCCCATTTATTTTCTAATCCTATCTGTGAATCCTCTTCCCACTTTATTTGTGCCTTGAATACTGTGCTTTCCGTGTATGCCCTTATAAAACTTTTATATAATTTCAATATAACATTTTTCTTAATTATATTATCTTGTATTAACTTAATAAAAAAGTGAGAGTGAACCATCAGCTTCCCTTTATCATTCATTTTGTTGTATACGCTAAATATACGATGATATTTAAGCCATACATTATCTTCTATATTGTATCTTTCCTGTATTTCCTTAAACGGTACAATAATCCCATTCTCAAACAGTTGCCATATCTTAGTGATCCCCTTTGATACCCAATATTCCCTATCTACGTTATCATAAAACTCGTGTAAATTTACATTTCCCCAAATTGGGGTAAAGTGAAAACAACCCTTGTGACCAATACATTTTTTCAACATTGTCCAACATCCAGATAGCATTTTCCCTAATGGTATTGAACACATAGGTGATTGTTTCTCATTACTAATTTCTAACAATTCAAAAATTGAGTTGGCATTTTTCCCATATAGATACATCAATCTGTCTATTATTTTAGATTCCCTCCATTGTGCTAGTAGTTGCATTTGAGATACGACAAAATAGCCTTGAAAAAACGGGAGAGCTAATCCTCCTTCTTTTTTCGGCTTGTATAAATACATTAGTTTTATTCTTACCCTTTTCCGCCCCCAAATTAGTTCATTTCAGTAGCCTTTCTATCAGCCTAAAGATTTTGTTATCGATCCATATCGGTGAAGCATTGATCGTATATAGGAACTGGGGCAGAAGGATCATTTTAACAAGGGCAATTCTGTCCGACCTTGATAGAGGTAACTTCAGCCATGAATGTACCTTCTGCCTAGCTCTATCTATCATGGGCTTTATATTAAGCTCCATGAAATCCCCTATACTTGGAGAAATCTTTATACCAAGATATTCAAAGCTCTCTTGTTGATTTAAAATCCTAAGATTACCACACTGCAAGCCCATACATCCATCTATTAACATTGCTGTTGATTTAGCCCAGTTTATTTCGAGTCCGGAGAATTCTCCGAACTCCGAAATCACTGACATAGTTTTAGGAATTGATCTAGGTGAATCACTAAGATAGATAAGAATATCATCTGCATATAGCTTGATCTTCTCTTCATCATCACTAATTCCGCAACCACTGATGTCCACGTCTTTCCTAATAATTATTGCCAAGGGCTCAATAAATAACGCAAATAGTAGAGGAGACAAGGGACATCCTTGTCTAGTACCCCTGCCTAAATTGATTTTATCAGTAAGATGTCCATTAATATTAACTCTGGCACATGGTTCCCTGTACATAAGCTTAACCCAGTTCATGTACTTCTCCCCAAATCCAAAATTTTTCATGACTGCCCATAAAAAACTCCACTCGACCCTGTCAAAGGCTTTAACAGCATCTAAAGACAGGATCGAGCGGAGCTCCCCCTTACCCATCTGCATAGCCGCAAACAAGGCTCTAATATTCATAGACGCGTTCCTAGAGGGGATAAATCCATTCTGATCTGGGTGAATTAACACAGATATGCTTTTATTTAGTCTGTTAGCCAGTATCTTGGCCAACAACTTGATATCGGTGTTTAACAAAGAAATAGGTCTATAAGATTCCATTTCCTCCAGATCTTTCTCTTTTTTCGGAATCAACACTATAAACGCTTCTTTCATAGATCCCGGTAATTCACCTATTTTATAAGACTCGTTGAGTACCATGGCCAATCTGGGCAACAGGGTCTTCCCATATTTCCTATACACCTCGAACGGGAACCCGTCGGACCCTGGAGAGGAATTCCCAGAGAAGGACTTCAAAGCTACTTCTAAATCTTTAGTAGTAATGGGTGCGTCTAGTTCATCCATTTGTGAACCAGTCAATTTAGGGAGCTGAACTCGTGCAAGAAAACCTTCAATCTCCTGATCAGATTTAATAGTAGCGAGGAATATAATGTGGTAAAATGTTTGGTAAATGCCACTTGAATTTCTGATTGAGTACATATCCTCTGCCCCAGTTCCGTTCTGATCACAGAGATTCGGTTTCTATTTTCTTGATTTTTAATAACAGATGAAAGTAATCTACCCGGTTTTCCCCCTTCGCAATAATATTTTTGGTTCCTAAAGAAAGTTTTATGTTGGGCTTTAGTTAATCTCACTTCCCTGAGTTGATTTTGGGCCATAGCATAAGCTTCTTCATTTTGTTTCGTAGGGTCCCTAATAAAAATCTTTTCTCTGTTATGACACACATCGCTTAATGACTTTTCTTCCTGTCTAAAGACCCTTCGCTTCACCTTAATTCGACTATATAAAATACCTCTAAGATGTGCTTTAAGTGCATCCCATACATACAATAGAGAAGTAGATCCCACATTTTCATCCCAAAATTGTACAATACTATTCATAATCTCCAGATGATCATCAACAATCGATAGCCAATGCGGGTTCAAGCGAAATGGTAAGTTTTTATGACCCTCCCCACTTGGAGCGTTCAATACGACCAAGACCAATGAATGATCTGATATACCAGTAGGTACATATACCATTTTACGAATGTCCCCGATTAAGATTTGGTTAACAAACGTCATATCAATTCTTGACATTGTATTATGTGACTTATTAAAACATGAAAATGCTTTACTATTAGGGTGTACACACCTCCACACATCCATCCAACCCACCTCTTGGCAAAAATCGGCCAACCTATTATTTCTTTGATATCTGCTGTTACTTTTACCATCTAAATGGACCCTATCCACTGAGGAGTCCATAACACAATTAATATCTCCCATCAATAATATGGGACAGGATTCTTTACTGTGGCAGAATTCTACAAATTTCTGCAGTATTTGGTAGCTAAATGGTGGAGGTATGTACACAAAACCCAGAATGCAAATGCGATGGTCCAGTTTCCCATATAAAAAAATATATCTACCCTCTATGTCGATTTGCTTATCAAATAGTTCAAAGTTGATCATATTATGAACAAGTACCGTAATACCTCTTGAATAAACATTCCTGAACGAATGAAAGCAATATTTGGCCCATTTCCTCTCTAACCATCTCCTCCTATCACCAGTCAGATGAGTCTCAATTAAGCATACTATGGCAGGAAGATACTTATGGATAATATCTAATATTGCACACCTTTTAACTCTGTCATTTAACCCTCTGACATTCCAAGCAATAATTTTACTCATCTTTCAGGCAAGAGGAGGAGAAGAGAAGTCCAGTTCCCCATCCCTTCTATCCCAATTCTCCATCACCCTAAAGCTACTTGCCCTGCTCCAGAGCAGAACCCCTAACACCTCACTACAACGCCAACTCCCCCATCCCTCTCCCCCCCTCAAATCCACCCGCCAAGGTTCCCAAAGGCCACAACAAGATTATAATCCACGCTAGACTAGATCAAAAACAAACTCAAACAATCAAATTCCCTCCGGATCCAGCCACTCCGCCAAGTCCCCAGGGACACTGAAGAATTTAACTGAGTCTTTATAAATCACCCAGAGCTTGGCAGGGAAGAGCATAGAATACTTTATATTAGCAGCTGCAAGCCGCTTTTTAGAGACGTTGAAACTACGTCTTTTCTCCATAGTAGCCTTGGAAAAATCAGGATAAAGAGCAATTTTCAATCCGTTGAAAAGTAAAGATTTTTCCCTAGCTTTACGCAGGATAATATCCCGGTCATATGACGTTAAAATCTTCGCCAAGATCGTTCTGGGGGGTGACCCAGGGGGCAACCTTCCAGCCAGGACCCTATGGGCCCTCTCCACAAAAAATGCCTTAGAAAGCCCCTCTTGACCCAGCTCTTCCATGATCCATTTCTGAATAAAATGAGAAACGTTCTTATCCTCTATGTCTTCCAGAAAACCGATAAAGCGGATATTACAGCGTCTGTTCCTATCCTCTGAGCTCGTCATTGTGGATTTAACGTTATCCATCTCTTTATTAAGCATCCTCACTTCATCTCTCAGTAATTTCACCTCCTGTTCCAACGAATCTACTCGTACCTCACAATCTGCCATTTTCTTTCTAAATTTAGATAACTCATTTTTCATCAATGCAATGTCCGCACAGACCCCCCACCCCATTTGTGTCGTTAAATCCTCCAATGTTATGTTAGTTTTTTGTACCGATGCTAAAATCTCCGCCAGCATACTGTTGTTCTCTGAGCCCGGACTCCGATCTTCAGCCACGATCTCCTGAGTAGTATAAGTGATCCCGGGGTGGGCCAGTACATTCGCCTCTAGCCCTTTATGGTCTTGACGGGTCTTACCAACAGGAGAGGACCACAGTTTATCAATTTTATTTGCGGACTCTTTCCCCTGGTTTTGTCCAGAGGATTTACGAGCTACATTTTTAGGCGGCATGATGTTAAGAGTACCGACAACGCACTTCGTGGATTTAATATATAGCTCTCAAGTAAATGCAAAGGTAGAGTCAGTCAGATGTTATTGAGGTCTATCACCTCCGTATGACAATACAGATATTTCTACAATGTTTGTTCAGGATTATTAGGATTAGTTCATTTCCACAGATATTTAATAAAGAAAAATAAAGGTGATACTCAATCCTCCAGATGAGATGAGGTGTAGATACATGGAGCCGGTTTTCCCAGTCCTAGAGTGCTGAATTCTCCCAGACACCTCACCGGAAGGCGGCCAGCGCCATCCACCCCAACGGGTCGACAGGGCAGCAGGTCAGAAATCCTCATAGCTGTTGCTGGAGGAAAAATCGTGGGATCAGCCGGCACCTCCACCTGCCATTGCGTATAAGAGCACTGGGACACGCTTTATGTTCAGGTTGACCCAGATAATAGTACAACCCCGGCCAACCCTCCACTACAGCTTGCTGGGTATACAGCAGTGCCCGCCGCTACCACCACTTGCCCGGCAGCGCACGCCGAATCCACCGCTCCAAGACGGCGTCCCACGTGGAGAGCAAGATGCCCGCATCAGCCTAGAGCGGGTAGAGGGAGGGAGCAGGTACGGAGGAGGAGCGCTACAGCGCGTCGGCCGTTACGTCATGCCGGCACACTCACGTGATCCGTAACCGGCAAGTTACGAGTTTTGCACATCTAGAGACTGAAATTCTTGCCCATTCTTCCTTGTAAAACAGCTCGAGCTCTTTGAAGTTGGATGGAGAGCGTTTGTGAACAGCAGTTTTCAGCTCTTTCCACATATTCTCAATTGGATTCAGGTCTGGACTTTGACTTGGCCATTCTAAGACCTGGATACGTTTATTTTTGAACCATTCCATTGTAGATTTTGCTTTATGTTTGGGATCATTGTCTTGTTGGAAGATAAATCTCCGTCCTAGTCTCAGGTCTTCTGCAGACTCCAACAGGTTTTCATCCAGAATGGTCCTGTATTTGGCTCCATCCATCTTCCCATCAATTTTAACCATCTTCCCTGTCCCTTCTGATGAAAAGCAGGCCCAAACCATGATGCTGCCACCACCATGTTTGACAGTGGGGATGGTGTGTTCAGGGTGATGAGCTGTGTTGCTTTTAGATATCGTTTTGCATTGTTTCCAAGAAGTTCGATTTTGGTTTCATCTGACCAGAGCACCTTCTTCCACATGTTTAGTGTATCTCCCAGGTGGCTTGTGGCAAACTGTAAACGAGAATTTTTATGGATATCTTTGAAAAATGGCTTTCTTCTTGCCACTCTTCTATAAAGGCCAGATTTGTGAAGTGTTCAACTGATTGTTGTCCTATGGACAGACTCTCCCACCTCAGCTGTAGATCTCTGCAGTTCATCCAGAGTGATCATGGGCCTCTTGGCTGCATCTCTGATCAGTCTTCTCTTTGTTTGAGATGAAAGTTTAGAGGGACGGCCGCGTCTTGGTAGATTTGCAGTGGTCTGATACTCCTTCCATTTCAATATGATCGCTTGCACAGTGCTCCTTTAGATGTTTAAAGCTTGGGAAATCTTTTGGTATCCAAATTCAGCTTTAAACTTCTCCACAACAGTATCACGGACCTGCCTGGTGTGTTCCTTGGTCTTCATGATGCTCTTTGTGCTTTAAACAGAACCCTAAGACTATCACAGAGCAGGTGCATTTATACGGAGACTTGATTGCACACAGGTGGATTCTATTTATCTTCATCAGTCATTTAGGTCAAAATTGGATCATTCAGAGATCCTCAATCAACTTCTGGAGTGAGTTTTCTGAACTGAAAGTAAATGGGCCGAATAATTTTGCACGCACAACTTTTCAGTTTTATTATTACAAAAAAAGTTTAAATGATCCAATACATTTCGTTCCACTTCACAATTGTGACCCACTTGTTGTTGATTCTTCACTAAAAGTTTAAAATTTTATATCTTATTGTTTGAAGCCTGAAATGTGGCAAAAGGTTGAAAAGTTCCAGGGCGCCAAATACTTTCACAAGGCACTGTATATGTAATTACATAGCAGTGAGGACAGGAAAGATGGAGCTAAAATGCTGATGATTGAAAGATAATCATACCAGTTTTGGAATATAAGCAGTGCCAATTGGAAAAGAGGATATGAATCTCAGCTAGCAAACTTAATCAGGCAAGACTGTCTTGGAGAAAGAATAGGTAACTCCAGACACAATAATCCTTAGGAAAATATTTGGATCGTTACATTGTACTGTAACTGATCTTCTCTTTATAGTAGTTTACATAAGACACATACTGTATACAAACCTTTCAGAAAGTCTTCAGGCCCTTTCATATTTTATTATGTTGAGGTATTGTTCTAAAATAAAAAGAAAATCAAGTTTTCCCCCATCATTCTGCACCCCATTATGTGAAAGTGAAAACATAATATTAGAAATCGTGCATTGCCAAAATTTGTCAGCAATTACAGCCTCCTGTCTTCATTACTTTCCCACCATGTGGTATTGAGCACAGATTGATTAGGGAAAACTTTATTTTTTTGAATTTCATTTTAGCACAAGGCCGCAACATAAAATGTGAAACAAGTGAAAGGATCTGAAGACTTTTTGAATGCATTGCATATCATGGAACCTCAATAGTGGAGGGCTTGCCATACACTTGATATGCATTTTGAATGGCCTTGGGGTAATGGACAATGTGCAGGGTAATTAAACCCTGTATGGAACATTGGCTTCAGCAAACACATATGCGGATGAATTGCTGTGTAGCACAGGCCAAAGGCTCAGGAAAGTGAATAGTACATATTGGCTGAAAAACACCTAAGTCCATAAATTTGACAAAACGTAGATGATCCAGAGGTAAGAAAAAAATATGTGGCAATTCTACTGGTAGCTATATTCACATCTGGTTTACTTGCCGATTAATCTCCCAGTTTTGGAATTAAATATGTAAGAAAATCAAGGTAATTGGTAAACATATTACCCCCAAACCAGACTCTGTATTACTTTGGCTCCCCTCAACTGATTTTAAAAAGCTAAACTATGCCTCACTGTAAGAAACCTGTCCAGGCTCCAGCGGGGTAATCCTCAGCCTTGGCATCGTTGCGACGGGAGAATACGCTGCTGAGCCACAGCCCCCCAAGTCATGCGGGGGCGTTTTTAGCTACAGATCACAATGCTCTGCTTTCTCCCGCAGGCAGTGGACTGAATGACAGCCCATCTGTCCTATTACCATTTGGATTTGTGGTTGACCTATGGGTAGTCAAGTCACCGGACCAATTAGGTTCTGGTCAGGGAATCCTCTATTGTAATTGAATCATTGTTCCTGGTTCCCTGTTCCTAGTTTGCTGATTGAGATTCTGTACTTCCAACCCGGCTTATCTCCTGACCCTTGTTTGTCTCTTGGTTTTGGTACTGCATAGCCCATTAGGTTCTGACCCATTTGTGTTGACGTGGCCTTTCTGTTTGTCTGTGTGTTGTCTCTGCACCTATATAGAGTAGGGACCATCATCCAGTTGCAGTTCTGCCATTTAGGGCTTATATTGCAAGTAGGTAGGGACAGTACGGTAGGTTTTGTTTAGGGACTCACTGAACTCCTCTGTCCCTGCTCTACAGATATTACACTCACTACTTAGTTAATTCAAACTTCTTGTTCCCTTATATTGTAAAATTTCTGAATCCTCTTCACTCCAGCAATGGGAACATAAAGTCAATCAAATTTACAGGTTTGAAGAACTACGTAGCTGGTAGTTTGGTACTAAAGCTAAATTTATTTCCCTCTGGCTTCCCTGGTCCTCTTATTCTAATTTCAATCTATGATCATTTACCCTGGTCGAACTCTGTATCTATGTCTATATCTATATCTGTACCTACCATTATTCTCCCCATACATCATACCTGTCATAGCTTTCACCTCATAGTTTTCAAACGATAACTCTTGATAGTCCTTACTGTATAATAAACACTTTCTGGAATCAATATCTCCACCTGTTCCCTGTTTGTTTTCCCTGCATGGCCTTCTAAGTCTTTGGACTAATAAAAAAGAGATTTGAAAAAAAATGGTTGAATGGCTTAGAGAGAAAATTTCATAGCACATAGTTTCATAGTATTTCAGTGTTACTAATTAGAGATGAGCAAATTGATTTTAAACTAATCAGATTCATAACAAATTTTACAAAAATTCATCTGCCAAACAAATCCAAAGTTTTGGTGATTCATTTTGGACAAATTGTATAAAAACGGCAGCCAGCACCATTGGTGGGGAAAACAAGAAGAAAGAAGAAAATGGAGGATCACATGACTCAGAGAAGGAAGGGGATGACATGCCTTGATTGGTTCAGAGGCTGACAGATTATGCAGGTCCTTCTGCTGAGAACCAGCCTGATGCCATTCTGTTCTTAATTGTGACTGTGATAGTATGTGTTTTGGCTGTCTGCCAAAATAAAATTACACACACAGGCCATTTACTAGGGACACTATAGGATGCTATAGGGAGCAAGTTGGACATTTAATTGGGTATATTTTAGAATTGTATTAGGTAAAGCTTATTATAGAGAATGAGTGAGGGACTGGTCACTGTCTCAGTTGTTTTGTAGCTGGCATACTCTGAAAGAAAGTCATATTTTTCTGCATGAGCAACCAGCCATTCTTTTGGTAAAAAAAGGTTTCTACAGTTCATAGGCTTATTGCCAATACCCAATAGCATACATTCTTCTGCAAACACTGAGAAATTGCCCCCTTTTTTCCCTATAACAACTTTCCATATACCATTTGTAATTGGGAATTTCAGTTCATTATACTTGTAAATTGTCAATACCAGCATGTAGTGTGTTTGTAGAAGAGATGGGACATTTAATTGCACTTCTGTCTTTAAATTACAGAAAAATAACTTGCAATTTTACTAGTATCTGTGTACTAAAACTGTGACTTTTCATTTATATGCTTCATAATTCAATGTCTGCTAAATGGAAGAGTAGAAAATAAAAGACCCTTGCCTCATCATCTGAGAGTCAGAATGTGGTTAGCAGTGTAAACAGCAGTAGCTGCACAAGCCATTCAGTTAGTAGTAGTAGTAGGCCACCGTTCTCCCTGTTTTCCAATTGGCTATATATATATGAAGAAAACAAAGACAAAAACATACAGCGCCTCATGTGCGATATCGTCTTAGTGTATGTGCAGATATAATATATATATGCGCTTACCAAATGCCGTTGTGAGTAGTCACAACAGCTTTGAGGGCTTCGCTGGTTTTAAATCCTTACCAGCAAAAAGTGATGCTGTGCTGCTGCCCAGGTCTCTTCCTGGTTTAAATGGGCAAGTAACAGGATGCTTTGTAGATACTGGAGAAAAGTAGGCAAAACCCACAAGTCGGCGCTGCCAGCAGTATAGATGCAGAAACAGTGTTCTTAGGAATTTCTTCTTTATTGTAATAATAAAATGTCAACGAATTTCTGGGACAAAACGTTCCCTTCATCAGGACTGCCCTGGTGAAGGGAATGTTCTGTCCCAGAAACGCGTTATCTTCCCATTGGCACCACATAAATATTGAGGACAAAAAAAATTAGATTGTGGACTGGATGCCTCACTCCTCCTCTCAGTCACAGCAGGATGATGTGGATACCATCTCTGAGTCTGACACTGTTCTTTGGAGCCAGAGGTCACAGCCTTACCCCTGCTTCTCCTCCTTACAACACGAGAGAATCCTTTCAGTCCTTTCATCTCTGTCTTTTCCGCCTCCTCCCTTTCATTGAAAGGCATGAATATTTTGTTTCCTTCTTTTATCATTTACATATAATTAACATGTCTGTCGATAATGTGATTTCTATAATTCCAAGACTTTTCCATCTTGGCGTTTCAATTTCAATGTTAAGGAGTATATATTTTTACCTTTAGTGCTCCTATCATCTATTCTGGGCTGTGGTCACATGACCATGTCCAAGCTGTTCTTTCTCTTTTCCTGTGATGTTATGTCCATCGTTGTGTTGATGCAGCAACAGGGACAGTGATGGAGGAGTATTTATATAACTAGCTGGGATGAGATAGCTATAAACTAGCTGGTGCTGCAGCTTTAGCAGAGAAAGGAGTTGTGCATCAAGGGTTTGGTTGGATACAGGAACAGGAAGTGCTACATACACTAAATTATTTTTTGTATGGTGAAAACGGGTCAGGAAAGTCCAAATTGAAAAAAAGAAAAGCATTGGTAAAAACCCTTTTTAATTGCTCTCTTTCATATGGAATAACAGTAGTTTTTCTTCAGAATGAAGTCATGGATCACTAAGTGAAAGGTTTCATTATATGCAGCTATATAGTGTATTTCCTGGTGACACAATCTCTTTAATTAATGTTTCATACAGCCGGCACCAGCCCGTACTGACAGGGAGTTGGAAACGTGTGACCCCCGTCATTTAACCCCTCAGATGCCACAATCAATGCTGATCGCGGCACCTGTGAGTGACGGCAGAGGGATGCAGCTCTCCCTTTTCCTTCAAATTAGAGCCCTCGTAGTGAAATTGCGGAGCTGCAATCAGTTGCCATTGCAGCCTGGTTGCTGCTGAAGCACTCCAGACCTGTCATGGCTATCTCCATACTGAGCTATGCACAAGCCATAGCTCAGAATGGAGAGTGTAAAAATCCTATTAGGGTGAAAAGATCTCTATTAGTGTTAATAGGAGGGAGGATCAAAAGATTCCATGTACTAGCCCCCTATTGGGGCTAATAGTAAAAAAAAAAAATAATAATAAAAATATATAAATCATTTAAAAAATAAACACATTAGATATCGCTGCATCCAAAAATGTCTCAACTACTAAAATATTAAAAAAAAAAATTCCTGTACGGTGAATGCCGTAATGGAAAAAAAAAAAAGAAAAGCGCGGGAGTCATCATTTTTTTGTCAACTTGCCCCCCCAAAAAATGAAATAACAGTGATCAAAAAGTCGTACATACCAAAAAAATGGTACTAATAAAAATACTGTCCGTTACACACAAAAACAAGCCCTCATACAGCTCTGTAGACCGAAATATAAAAAAGTTATGGCTGTCCGAATATGGCAATGCTAAGAAAATTTCAATTTTTATCAAAGGTTTTTATTTTTTTAAAAAGTAGTAAAAAAAAAAAAAAAACTATATAAGTTTGGTATCGCCACATTCACATTGAGCC
The DNA here is from genome assembly GCA_900303285.1 of Rhinella marina. Lineage (NCBI taxonomy): Eukaryota > Metazoa > Chordata > Amphibia > Anura > Bufonidae > Rhinella > Rhinella marina. The sequence continues at coordinate 5,366 of ONZH01001406.1, read as the reverse complement.
GCAGAATAGGAACATCGGGTCATTTTTAGGGCACAGTGAATGCTGTGATGGAAAAACCCCAAAAACCTTGGCAGAAAAGAAGTTTTTTTCCCATTTTCCAATGCAAGGCATGGTAAATTAAATGGTGGCATTAAAAATGTATTGTGTACCGCAAGAAAAGCCCTCATATAGCTATGTTAATGGAAAAATAAAAAAAGTTATGGTTATTAGAATGTGGGGAAGAAAAACCCAAAATGCATGAATGAAAATAGGCCTTGACAGTAAGGGGTTGAATTTCAATATCATGAGCCGCAGAATAAGAACATCGGGTCATTTTTAGGGCACAGTGAATGCTGTGATGGAAAAACCCCAAAAACCTTGGCAGAAAAGAAGTTTTTTTCCCATTTTCCAATGCAAGGCATGGTAAATTAAATGGTGGCATTAAAAATGTATTGTGTACCGCAAGAAAAGCCCTCATATAGCTATGTTAATGGAAAAATAAAAAAAGTTATGGTTATTAGAATGTGGGGAGGAAAAACCCAAAATGCATGAATGAAAATAGGCCTTGACAGTAAGGGGTTGAATTTCAATATCATGAGCCGCAGAATAAGAACATCGGGTCATTTTTAGGGCACAGTGAATGCTGTGATGGAAAAACCCCAAAAACCTTGGCAGAAAAGAAGTTTTTTTCCCATTTTCCAATGCAAGGCATGGTAAATTAAATGGTGGCATTAAAAATGTATTGTGTACCGCAAGAAAAGCCCTCATATAGCTATGTTAATGGAAAAATAAAAAAAGTTATGGTTATTAGAATGTGGGGAGGAAAAACCCAAAATGCATGAATGAAAATAGGCCTTGACAGTAAGGGGTTGAATTTCAATATCATGGTTTGCAGTGATGAGTTTTATTGTATCAAAGAATTTTATTGTATCAACTATTCATAAGCTTGTATTGTCATGTATTACTTTCTTTAACCACCTAACTGTTTTTCCTAAGTCCAACTCGGGAAGTGTGAAAAGTAGCTACCTGGAGGGGGGAGGGATGCTTAGATACTGCTATCTCCTGAATGGTAGCAACCATAAACATGCAACTGGTCTTGTTTGAAAGCTGACAGTCCAGGCTTTCATACAAGATGACAGCCAAAGTTCACACAACAGATAAGAAATCACTATTCGAAATCAAGTCAGAAATAATCGGGGGTAAAACCTGTTTTTACTTTCACTTCCAGCTGCATTCACAGCATTCCGATTTCTATCAGTGATATCTCCCTCTGTCCTGAACATATTGCTGTCACTATCTGGAAGCTTGGAATGTCTGCTTTCTGACAAGACCAGTTGCATGTTTCCAGTTGCTACCTTTCAGGAGGTAGCAGCATCTAAAGCAGCCCTCCCCCTCAAGGTAGCTACTTTTCCCACTACCATTCCCTATAATAACCCCCGAAATACCCAGGCCCCTCCTCTAGAGCATACTTACCTGCTCCCCAGCACCTGTGTCCCTTCGGATCACTGCACAGACACCACTGCAACTCCCCATCGCGCGGATCAAAACATCCAGCGACGGGGGTAGCAGCCAATAGCAGGTCGCAACGGTGACCAGCCTACCTAGCATTGCAAGTGAAGTCATGGAGGCCAGTCACCGTCGTGGCCTGCTTTTGGCTGCTCCCCCCATCACCAGATGTTTTGATCCGTGTGCTGGGAGATGGAGTGGCGGCCATGCAGGGATCTGGAAGTAAGCGGTTGTGAGGGAGTAGGTAAGTATGCTCTAGAGGAGGGCCCTGGGCTTTGTGGGGTCCTTATAGGATAACCACTTTAAATTACATTCTGTTTGTCTTTCAAAAGCATTTGCTCTAGGTATTTTGTTATATTTCATAACATTAGTCTTATTATTTGTTTCCCTAATTTCAGGTACTCTGAAGAGTCCACTAAGTCGAACAGCCCTGACGTTGGTCGGGGTGAGTGCCTGCGTGTTGGCTGTAGTGTGTGGGTCGCAAATACCCTGCCCACTCACCGTGAAGGTCACACTACATGTGCCAGAAAACTTCATTGCGGATGGTGAGAGAGTGGAGGGCACTAAAGAGTGAGGTTTTACAAACTGGAACAGATTAATAACAAAAGGAAGCTTCAGAAGAAACAAGGTGTCAAAATGGAGAGCAGCAGTAAGATGTCCTATCAATATTCTGTTCTAAACCTTTCCCCACAGTCAATCAGATTTATCAAAACTGCCTAACAGTAAGACTTTGTTGCCCACAGCAACTAATCATAGTGCAACTTTTATGTTTCCATAGCAGCTTTAGAAATGAAAGGTATGATGTGATAGGTTGCTATGGGTAACAGCCAGTTTGACTGTTACACGGTTTTGATAAATCTGCCCCTTATATTAAATCATGTGTTTTACCCTTTATGTCGTTAGATGTTGTTACGTGTGTCAATGTTTACCACAACTAGAAACTATACTAATGGGGAAAAAAAAATTATCTTCTGATGCTAGAAAGGAAATCATGGAAATAGAAGAATATTGTACAATTCACACCTCTAGAATGTACAGTATTCTGTCTTAAAGTTATCAGATGGAAAATTTGCAGTTCACCTCTAAACTGTACAGTTTAAGAGTTTTTAGCCTCTCTTATGTAGGCGAGATATACTAGTATCCATTAACCCCTTAAGGACTTTGCCATTTTTCACCTTAAGGACCAGGTCATCTTTTGGAAATCTGACATGTGTCACTATATGTGGTAATAACTTTGGAACGCTTTTACTTATTGAATTTATAGAAAATTTGGAAAAATTCACAATTTTTAAAATTTGAATTTCTCTTCTTTTAAGGCAGATAGATACTTCATAAAAGATTTATTACTTTACATTTCACATATGTCCACTTTTATGTTTGCATCATTTTGTAAATGTCATTTTATTTTTTTAGGATGTTATAAAGCTTAGAATTTTAGAAGCAAATTTTTAATAAAATTTCCGAAACCCACTTTTTTAAGGACCAGTTCAGTTATGAAGTCACTTTGTGGGGCTTACATAGTGGAAACCACCCATAAATTACCCCATTGTAGAAACTACACTTCTCAGGTTATTCAAAACTGATTTTACAAACGTTGTTAAACCAAGAATTAAAGGAAAAAGGAGATGATATTTTTACAATTCACATTTTTTTGTAGATTTCCATTTTAATCCACATCAAGGGTTAACAATTAAACAAAACTAAATGTTTATTACCCTGATTTTACACTGCAGTATACAGAAACACCCCATATGTGGTTGTAAACTGCTGTATTAGCACACTGCAGGGCTCAGAAGTAAAGGAGCGTCATATGGATTTCAGAGGGCAGATTTCACTAGGATAATTTTAAGTTGCCCTATGGTAGAAACTCCCAAAAAGTGACCCCATTTTGGACTACAGGATAAAGTGAGTTTTATTGGTACTATTTTGGGTACATATGATTTTTGATTGTTTTATATTACGCAAAAAATTGCTCTTCTGGCACAGTTTTTATTTTGTTTTGTTTTTTACAATATTTAACAATGTTTTACAATGTTCACCTGACAGGTTACATCATGGCTACTTTTATAGAGCAGGTTGTAACGCACATGACAATAATAAATGTGTACTTACATTTTCTTTAGTTTTACTAAATAAATAGAGATGAGCGAACGTGCTCGTAACGAGCACTGTACCGCTCGGCTCCCATGCGCTCGCATGGGCGCAGGCAGCCGCTTCCGTCCTCCTCACCCGACGGGAAGCGGCTGCCTGCGCCCATGCCCCCAACCATTTTTGGAAAAAAAAAAAATCATATTTTTGTTTCTCCATTTCTAAAAAGCCATATTTTTTATATTTTTTAGGCAATTGTTCTATGTATTGGTACTATTTTGGGGTACATACGACTTTTTGATAACTTCGTGATACACTTTCTGTGATGTAAACAAAAAATGGCTTTTTTGCACAGTTTTTTATGGCGTTCATCTGATAAGGTGAATCATGTGATATTTTTATAGAGCTGGTCATTACGGATGTGGCGATACCTAATATGTCTGTTTTTGTTTTTCTATTTTTTTATAATTGTACATGTCTTTATTATGGGAAAGGGGTTTTTGTTTGGGGTTTTACTTACTTTACACTTAAGTTTTGTATTGTTAAAAAAAACACTTATGTCACTTTTTTATTTTTGTCCCACTATGGGACTTCAAAATTTCAGGATCTGATCCCTGTTTCAATTTAGTACAATACATGCTGTATTGTACTACATTAAGTATCAGTGTATTACACAGTGTAATACACCAACAGTTTGTCTAGGAGACCCAGCCTGGGGGCTGGGCTTTATAGGTCTCCTTAGCTGCTGGGCCCCAAGGCCCTTGAAAGGCTTCGGGCTGCCATGGCAACCATCGTAATCCCATCATAGCAGCGAGGGGACCCGTTGAATAAGCAGTGGGAGTGCGAACCTCCTGTATGCTGCAGTCAGCGCTGACCTTAGCATATGAGGGGTTCAGTGTTGTCAATGATACACTGGATACAGCAGGAGCCTGGCTGTCATTAATAGCTGGGCCTCTGCCATTGATCAGGAAAGCGCGTGCAAGGCAGGGGACGGACTGCAGGATGAGAATGCTTGTATTGGTGTGCTTAGTACTGGTAATTTAGGATGAGCATTCTTGTCCAAGGTCCTTAACCTGTTAATTTGTATCCACAAGTTTTACATGTCTACCATATATGTTAAAATGAGTAATAACATAAATAGATACTTCAAATTAAAAGTGCTGAAGTCATGTTCAGAAAATGTTTTGATGGTTCTTTCTATTACATTCAATTGGTAGATTTTTTGCTAATGGTGAGATTATATTTGTGTTGTCTTGTTAGAATATCTTGTTAGAGTCTATGAAATTTTTGTTCCTGAAGTGGTTGTCCATGTTTAGAGAAAATGGTGTGATTTTTTTTACCTAGAAACAATGGAATTTTTGTCCTGCATGTGGTATTTTAGCACATTCTCATTCACTTGTCACCAGAAGAAATAGTATATATGGGTCAGCAACAAGACCTTCACCCATGTGCATGTGATCACAGATTGCCAATCCAAAATTCCAATGTAGATCACAGCTTAACAGAGGTTAAGTAGAAAATCCAAGATATTTATTAGAGATGAGCGAATTTTTCAAAAATTCGATTCGGCTGGTTCGTCGAATTTTCCGAAAAGATTCGCTTCGATCTGAATAAATTTGTGGCGAATCGCATTAAAAAACGACTACTTCCGGGCTGCAGAGAGCCTGGATAGTGGTGTAGAACACTGTGCCTTGCAGTAAAACGCATAGGGAGTCTACTGTGGTAGTGAAAGAATACTGAGAGCCTGTGTGACATGCACATAACAGGCGTCGCTCTTAGAATCACTGCACACG
>ONZH01001405.1:0-45246 GCA_900303285.1 Rhinella marina | reverse complement strand
GTTCACAAGGCAGATGTATTGCTGACCTGTGAGCATTTTTATGTATGAAAGATTAGATGAGCTGACAAAAGAGCATTTATTTGATGGCCGATTGTTACCCTGTTTACACTGGACAATGATCAGGAATCAGTTTTCTAATGAACACTCGTTCAGCTGATTATCTGCCCATGTAAAAAGGCCTTTCTAGGGTCTCTTGTACGCTACGAACTCAGCTGCAATGTGACTGGTTAGAGGCTTGACTTCTACTATTCCGATCAGACCTTTACATAGTTGCCAACTGTCCCGAATTTGGCAGGACTGTCCCTGATTTTGAGACAAATTCACGCTGTGCCAGGCCGAAAATGGGCAGTGCTATCATAAACCCCACCCATAAGTGGTCGTTCCCAGGCAAACTCTTTCATCACTCGCCTGTTTCATATTTATACAGTAGTCATAAAAATATTCTTGAAAACTGTACTTCATGAACAGGTCTATGAGACCTGTCTATAAGCAAAACTCTTTGTTGCCCATAGTAACCAATCACAGCACAGCTTACATTCTTAAAGAGCAGAATATGAAATGAGATCTGCACTGTGATTGGTTGCTATTGGCAATAAAGACAGTTTCTCTTTTACACAGGTTTCTAATTAACCACTTGTCGTTAGATAAGATGCCTGACAGATGGAAGCACATTTGCACTGCTGTCATCCCTGCTGAAGACCCCCGTACACATTAGTGTATTGTCGGCCAAGCACACTGACAGTTTAATGTGTTGGGGATCTCCTGACTCTCACAGACAGATGATATTAGAGGAGAAAAGGATCAAATGAAATTAATATTTTCACCCAATCCTTTTCAGCCATAAGGCCAAGTGTCTGTCAGCGGCTTCCTTCTCTCTCCCCATTGAATACACATATATATGTTTGAGTGAGCCAAACATGTATGTATGAGAGAGCCAGAGGAGATAACGGACGGCCAAGAGCTATTGAACGTGTATGGCTGCCCAAAGGAGGGATACTTGAGAGAAAATTCTAAGGAAATCAAGGCTCAAAACCTTTCATTTTTTCAGATCTCCTTTGAAAAATGAAAGGTGGAATCTGATTGGTTGCTATGGGCAACTAAGGGCTCATGCACAAAATGTACTGGCTCAGTGCCCATGCTGTGGTCCGCAATGCACTGGCCGTGTGCACTCCATTGACTTGAATAGGTCCGTGATCTGCAAAATACGACCAAAGATAGAACATGTTCTATCTTTTTGCGGTGTGGAGGCACGGACCCGAAAAGTCCAGGATGTGCTTCATAGTGCTTTCTGTGGGCTTCCGATCCGTTCCTCCACTCCGCAAAAGATAGGTGAAGTCCTATCTTTTCGGTCGTATCTTGCGGATCCCTGACCCATTCAAGTCAATGGCTCTGCATCCACAGCATAGAGTGCACACAGCCTATACCTGTGTGTATTGTGGACCTGCTGTTTGCGGGCTGCAATACAGGCACCATGGCCATACAATCATGTGCATGAGCCCTAAGACAGTTTTCATTAACACCAGTTTTGATTCTTTAAAATAAATAATCAATGATTTGGGTGGTGTATTGAAATGAATGAGCAGTTTTATACTATATGTGTCTTTTTCTTCTTTAAATGTTTAATTAAAACTTGCCCACTGGATAGGTGATAAATGCTGGATTGGTGGGGTCCGATCTCTGATTCCCCTGTTTTATTTCCAGCCACAAGACTGTGGCTAGGAGGAGTTACGACATAGAGGTGGTCAATTGTGTGTCCTGCTGCTCCATTCAAACTCTATGGCACTGAATGGAAAACAGACCTTGACGATCTACCATTTAACACCTATCCAGAAATGTTTCCGGATGGAATGCCCCTTTAATGCCAAAGTGTCCTTCATTCTCACGTAGTGAAAAAAAAATTCCTATTAGAATAGGAGTGGGAGTTGTCACGAAATGACAAAATAGTAAATTAATTCTTTTAAAAATATCTTTAATTATTGTCTTATTATTGTATTTTGTATATTTAATATGATATAATATTTGACCTTAGAAATTGAATGGTGAGGCATGAACACCGAATTCCTTTTATTAATGGCAACTTTTTTTCTTTTCAATAGCCTTTACTTTGTGGTTGGATGTGGCATCGTAGTCTTCTTGTTACTGATTGTTGGAATTATTGCTTGTTGTTGCAAGTCCCTCTGTATGTGTTTTGGACTCTGTTGTCCAGGACGTTCACAAAGTAAGTAAAAGATATCTGCAGACAGTACACTGACATAGTGCAATTCCATTACAGTGGAAAAAAGTGATTAATCCTTAGGCCTCATGCACACTTCTGCATCTGTTGCGGTCTGCAAACTGTGGAACCACAAAATCCAGATGCAGTCCTTGTGCCATCTGCATTTTTTTTTTTACTTCAATGGGTCCATAGTCAGCATTTTTAACATATTCTATGTAGAGCAAACATAAGGATGCAGAAAGCACACAGATCATCCATATGTCCATTCCGTAAAAAGACTATATATAGAATATGTCCTATACTTGGCTGCAAAAGGCGGACTGCGGACCCATTGAAGTCAGTGGGTCAGTCATAAAATGCAAACGGCACACACATCCATATGTTTCTGATCTGCGGTTTGCATACCTCAAAACGGATATGGTCACGTGCATGAGGCCTTATTCAGTGGGGTCTTCAAGGAGACATCCACCTCTGTTCTGACATTGCTGTGGTCACCACTGTTTTTCACTTTCTGTCCCAGCTCGACATGCCAGAAATGCCAGGAAGGTCTGCTCAGCCAATCGCAGACTGATACAGGTCACCACTAAGGCCAGCAATTGGCATTTCCAGCATGTTGAGTCGGGACAGGAAGTGAAAGCAGCCTGGACGGGGGCAGAGTCGAAATTGCAGTGGCAGAGGATCAGTAGAAGTGAGGCTTTTGAGTTTTATTTTTTAGCCCATTTTCAAATATTCCTTTTAAGGATAGTGAAAATGTTGCATGTTTTCCCCATGGTCTTAAAGTCATACATATGACTTGGGCATGTGCCCACACCAAGTATGGCAAGAAACTGAGTAGAGAACAATATATTACAGATTTGTACAACATGGATCTTTAATGCAGCAGTATTCATGTGGACTTAAATGACGCTACTGTAAGAAACTGTTAAATATTGTTATAGAGAAAATGCCTCTTTTTCCACTTATCTGCTGTTTTCCTGTCATCACCCTAAAATAACAGTCATTCTCAATTGTCTGCTGAATCCATCTTGAGAAAACAAGGCAGATTGACAGTTCACTGAGGGATCAAATTACAGCTTCTATAGACATCTATATAGAGTAGAGGGCGGAGAGGAGTTAACTACAGTTAACATAGGCTGCAGAAGCTTTATTCACATCAGTACTACTCAGTGCTTCTAAAAAATATCAAATTTGATTCTGAGTGAGTGAAGTCATACAAAGGCCAGAAAAGTCATCTGAAGGTATAGGTGAGCTTTAAGCTCTTTAATAAACAAATGGGTTTCACCATGTCTCTTCCAGAAAGAAGAAATTAATAGACACCACATATTTTATGAACTATAACTTTATTGGAATAACCTTTAAACCAGTTTTCACTGGAAAATACAAATTCATCACTTCCCTCTTAGTTTTATTCCAGTCAAAGTTTGCAGCTCCATACACTAGTCATAAATATTAAACTATGGCTGAACCTGCCGATCTTACAGGATCCTGCCAACTATCCAAAATATATTTGGAAGGGGGAAGGGGGGAGTGGTCAATACATCAATACATAAAATTGCTAAAATTTCTGTACTCTTGCCTTTTTAGAATAATGTTAAATGGCTTACCTGTGCTACTCAGCTGTTTGATAAGGACACAAGAGCTATGCTGAGCGCTGCGGCTTCCTCACAGGTCACCAAGCAAAGCCCTGTCCATTCTATAGTGGCTGTGCTTGGTATTGCAGCTCAGGCCCATTCCCTTGAATGGGACTGGACTGGCGGCTAGGCCCATGTGACCAATAAACATGACATTGCAAGCCTTGAAAGTACTGATCGACAGGGTTTCAGGAGTGATACTCCAACCGATCAGATATTGATGACCTGATCCTGAGGAAAGATCATCAATATTAAACACTTGAAAACATGTGCAAAAAAAAGGGATCCTCCATCATTGACTTACATGGTTTTTGGTCCCAGATCCGGCTTCTTCAGTTTCCCATGCCACACAAAAAAAACGCTTGTTGTAGCGCTTTTGTGTCTGTCATGGTAACGTAGCAAACGGTATGCACTCTGTTCAGTTTTGGCCCTATTGACAATGAATGGGGACTAAACTGGAGCATGGTGCTGTGGTTTGAGAGCCTGTGCCGGATGTCAAAACCAGACAATACAACATAGAGGTGAAAGTAGCCTAAGTTAACTCTCTTGTCTTTCTACAGCTCATGTGACTACTAGCAGGGTGGCAGTCACCAACATCGTTCGCCATCAGCCCATGATGCAAATTCCATTTTCCACACCTGCCACAGGATATGTGCCTGTGGCCAACCCATCCATGTATGCTGGACAATGTCCACCACCATATCCAGGTGAGGCAACTGGTTATACCAGTTACCCGACTAAATAAGGTGGTAAGTAAGTTGTGGTCAGTATGTTGCAAGCATGGCATGAGATAACTTTCTTCAGTTCCAGTGTGGTCTTCTGTTATCTGCATGCTGCATGTTTATGTGTTGCTAACACAAGTATGAGAATGTGACAATTTTCACATTCAATTTAGTTTCAACAGTCTTTATGTAAACCTTCTTTAGGAAAAGGAATAAGAGTGTTTCATACCAGTCAATAACTGCTGTATGGGACACTTCCTATTGCTCTTTGAGTTGGCAAAGTGGTTGCAGTGCAGTTGGTTACCGTGCAGCCATAAGGGCCAGAGGGGACCCTAATTAAACTAATGATGACATTGCTATTTAGTTGGCCCACATTGTTAATGGCCACACAGCAGCCACAATACTGCACAGCCATTAACAATGCAGACCAACTAAACAGTGCAGTCCTCATTAGTTTTTTTTTTTTGTAGGGCTCGTTGTGGCCTGTACAGCCGTATGGTACCTAACTGGACAGTGACCACGTTGCAGCAGCCACATGGCCACACCAGTGGTCATACCCTTTAAAAAGAGGTTCTGCGGCAGTTAAGATGTATATTCTAAGAAGTAATGCATACATGCCAACAGTCCTGATTTTGCCAGGACAATCTCAGTAGCCAAACCACATAGGGGCAGGGGTTATGAAATTCCCATCCAAAAACAGACATTATTTGGTAGTGTGGGAGCGTAAATGTCCAGATTTTGGCTATTCAAAAATCTTAAAGAATCTTTAAATCATAAAGAATATTAGAACTCACAAAGGGGTTTCATGACTTGCATAGATGTACTCTCGCTCTGACCGTGTGCTTTTATCTGGTCATGAAAGTCCCTGGTGACTTCTAATATGCTTATAATTTACAGAAGAGGGAGAAATATTACCCCATATGTAACATAGGATTTGTTTGTCATTTCTACCTTCCTAAACCACTAGGCTTTAACATATTTGTTAAGAGATCTTTTTAAAGAATATAACACCTTCAAGGGCAGTTTTTTAAAATTTCATTTCACTCCTTTTGGACTAAAAAAAAGTTTGTTTTTTTTCGATTTGGTCTTTATTAGAACTTTTCAGCAGTTTTGTCTTGACAGCTCATAAACATTCATTATAGCTAAATTCTTATCAAACAGATTAGAATATGGCTTAAATGAGTGTTTATGAGCTGTCAGGAATTCAGAGACAAGGGTTGTAACATGAGCCATCAGAGCAGCAGAGGTTGACGGAGATGCTTATATTTCTCATGGAGCTTTATTTGTGTGCCGCAACTTAGTTTGGATATGGAACCAGTTCCTTCCTCGGGTTAAAGGAGTTATCCAACCCCTGAAATCCCCCCCCCCCAATATGCCCAGGCCCCTCACACACAATGTGCTTACCTCTCTCCCCGGCACCCGAGTCACTTCTGAAGCCTGCAGGGCCACCACTGCATCTCCCCGTCGTGTGGATGAAAACATCCGGCGTCGGGTGGGGGCAGCCAAAAGCAGGCAGTGACCGGAATCAGCCTCCCTAGCATTGCAGGTGACTCTAGGGAGACTCATCAGGGTGCAAGGGGTAATCTTAATGTCAGGTCTGGTCATCAGAGAACATAGGTTCTAGGTTTTGCTTGGTTTTCTGAGTTTTTGTGTGTTTCTGTTTAGTGCCTACGCCTTGCCTTGAACCACGTTCACACTGTGGGTTGTTTTGGAGCCAACGCCCAGCTTCTTGTTTGGTTTGTCTACTCAGGGTTAATACTCAGGTGCTGGCTGAGTGGCTTATCTGAATCTGGTCCATTCAGAACCTGGGGGTGGGATATCTTCCTGCATAAATACCTACCTTCCTCTCTGCTCCTTGCTGGTTTTTGCAATTCCTTGCTATTCCTGCTTGCGTTGTATTGTGTATCCTGACTGCTGATTTGACCCTTGGCTTGCTTCTGACTACTCTACCGTCTTCCGATTTTGTACTTTGTTATTCCTGGTTTTGACGCGGCTTCCTGACTATCCATTTGGTGTTTTGTCTGTCGTTTGTTGTTCCCTGTTCCCTGCACCTTAAACAGTGTATTTCGCAGTCCTCGTGGTTGTCGCCTCACGGTTTAGCGTGGGTGAGGCAATAGGCAGGGACAGAGGGTTGGGTAAGCTCAGGGCACACGCTCCTCTGTTGTCTGTTTATCCCAACCTTGACACTTAAATTACAATATATAGAGGGCAAAAAAAGTGGACCATTTTATCCTTCCAAATAGTAGAGATAATACTGGGTTGGGATTTGACAATAGATCTGAAGACCAGGGGATCATTTGGGTGACACATCAATTTTATTTTTATCTGTTGTACCTAACGCTATTTTTGTTACAGGTGCAGATAACATGGCTTTTGAAGAAACACCATAAACCGTGCTAGTTTATATACGCTGTGTGGACAGGCGATACTACTGCATCTTCAAATAATTGCAAAATGTTACATCTCTTTCATAGTTCAAGGATTGCCCATGTGAAATCACTCTTCAACCTACTGTTTTCCTGTTTCTGTGCTGTTTTGCACATTTTTTTATGTTAAAAATATTTTTTATTAAAGTTTTCTGTGTAAAAATGTAACGTGTATAAGAATTGTATAATTCAACAGGTCAGTGCCCAACAGCGTAGAAGAAACCTGCCCAGATATTAATACAGTAATGTGATGCAAAGAAAAAATATATTTTTTTCAGCATTAAAATTCAAGAAAAACTATATACATGTGGTATCTTTGTAATCATACTGATCTGGAGAATGAAGGTAACAGGTCAGTTTTGCCACTTAGGAAACCCATAAAAAAGTGGCGGAATTGTGTTTTTTTTTATAATTCCATCCCATTTGAAATTTTTTCCCACTTCATTGTATGCGACCATAAATGATTGCTATAGAAAGTACAAAAATCCTCATATGGAAAAATAAAAAAGTTATGGCTTTTGGAAGGCTTGGAGTAAAAAACGAAAATGAAAAAACAGAAAATGTAACAGTCTTGAAGAGTGGGATTGCCAGAGTTCTGTACTCTATCTCTGACAGTCCCATTCAGAATATATGGAGCAGCAGGGTGTATGCTCTGCCTGCCGCTACTTCAGGAAAAGAACATGGGATTCTGGTTCTCGGGATCATTGAGTGTCCCAGCGGTCAGACCATTATTGATCAGTTAGTTATCCAGTGCCCTATAGAGAGGGTATAACTTTTAAGCCTGGCACAATTCATTTAACCCCTTAAGCCGGTATGTCACAGTGGTACAGGGGATGTATGAAGCAGGCCCGCTCCACACACGGCAGGTGCCGGCTGTATCATACAGCCAGCACACGGCCACACCTGAGTGAAGACAGAGAGATGCGGTTCCCTCTGCCTTCTGATCGGAGCCCCCACAGTGAAATCGCAGGGCTCCGATTGGTTTACATGGCAGCCTCAACGCTGCTGAAGCGATCCAAGCCTGCCATGGCTTTCTCCATACTTAGCTATGCACGAAGCATAGCTCAGAATGAAGACTGTAAAAATACTATTCACCCTAATAGATCTTTATTAGGGTGAACATTAAAATATTAAGTCTAAATCATCCCCCTTTCCCAATTTTACATATAAAAACATAAATACAATAAAAAAACATATTAGGTATCGTCACGTCTGGCCTGGTACTTAAGGGGTTAAATATGTATATCAGACAAAAGAAGGCATATAAAAGTTACATAGTTACATAGTTAATACGGTTGAAAAAAGACACATGTCCATCAAGTTCAACCAAGGGAGGGGGTAGGAGTGATGAAGGGGAGGGGGACGGGTAACCTTAAGACATGGCTCTACATTTCTTAATATGTGGTGACCTTTGCTGTGACCTTTGCTGTGACCAGCTCCTGCGGTAGACCGTTCCACAGATTCACAGTTCTTATAGTAAAGAAGGCTCGTCGCCCCTGGAGTCTGAACCTTTGCTTCTCCAGGCGGAGGCAGTGCCCCCTTGTCTTCTGAGGGGATTTTACCTGGAACAGTTTTTCACCATATTTTTTGTATGGGCCATTTACATACTTATACAGGTTGATCATGTCCCCCCTTATACGTCTCTTCTCAAGACTAAACAAGTTTAACTCCTTCAATCTTTCTTCATAGCTAAGATGCTCTATGCCCCTTATCAGTTTAGTTGCCCGTCTCTGCACCCTTTCCAGCTCCAGGACATCCTTCCTATAAACCGGAGCCCAGAACTGAACAGCATATTCCAGATGAGGCCGTACTAATGCTTTATACAGTGGTAATATGACATCCCTGTCCCGTGAGTCTATGCCTCTTTTAATACATGACAATATCCTGCTGGCCTTAAAAGCAGCCGATTGACATTGCATGCTATTCTGCAGTCTATGGTCTACAAGGACACCCAGATCCTTCTCTACAAGTGACTCTCCCAGTGTTACTCCCCCTAGGACATAGGAGGCATGCAAGTTGTTAGTACCCAGATGCATAACTTTACATTTACATAGTAACATAGTTTATAAGGCCGAAAAAAAGACATCTGTCCATCCAGTTCGGCCTGTTTTCCTACAAGTTGATCCAGAGGAAGGCCTGTGTGGGACACAGAAACGCCTTATCATATGGTCAGGCACAAACATCACTTTTTCACCAATGTGAAACACCGATGTAAACAATAATACCACCACACAGTGACCATGCTGTCACTGCACAGTAAAAAACGTACCTCCCAATGTCCCCACGCTGTTATCCCACCACTTGTGGCCTGCCTTCTTCAAAACGAGGCAGGCAATGACATCACTGCGGTGCTGCAAGGAGCTTAGTAAGGTTGTCTTGTATCGTGTAGTGCTAATGCTGCTATTATATTCAATTGCAACCACATCCATAAGCAGGGGCCTAGCTAAAGGCTCATGGGCCCTGGTGCAAGAATTTCAGCTTGGGCCCCCCTTCCCTCAGTACTTTCTGTGTCTTCTTATGCAGCACAAGGGTCTTTGGGCCCCCTCAGGCTCCTGGTCCCGAAGCGACTGCTACCTCTGCACCTCCTATAGCTACGCCCCTGTCCATAAGGACACAATTAAAGTCTTTATTTGAATAGTAGGTGCAAAACACTTCCTTGCAAGATGGAGGCATAAAACCTTAGCACAACAGTTTTTTTTAGATACAAATTCCGTACATACAATGTCAGCTGGGGGGTGCACATATATCCAAAATTTTTCTGCAATTCCTTCTGCAGATGAGATTCCAAAACACAGCACTGCTAGCTGCAAACTAATGTGAATGTGAGCCAGAAGCTTTTAACCCTTAGACTCCCAGCGCCGTACATGTACGGCGCAAAAATCACTCCCGCAAGTCCCAGCGCCGTACATGTACGGCGCTCTGATCGGGCAGGCGCAGGAGCTGCGCCCGCCCGATCAGCGGCGGGGGTCCGGCTGTGCCCAGGTGCCAGACCCCTGCTGAATGCGCCAGCATCGGTGAAAACACCGATGCTGGCGCATTAACCCTTCATGTGCCGCGGTCAGCGCTGACCGCGGCACATGTGGTGTGCGGGAGTAAATGAATTCAGGATGGCAAGCGGGGGGGCCATTGGGTCCCCGCGCTGCTGTGACGAGGACCTGATGGCTCGGATAGCAGCCCGATGCCTTCCTTAGGCATCGTGGCTGCTCTCCCTGCGTGCCTGTGCGATCCAGCCCCCTCACGGCCATTCTAGCGCCGGAGCGCTTCCCCTAACACGTGGAGAGGGGTTGCGCGTCTTTGTTCTGTCTGTAATGTACGCTGCTCGGCATTGATACTATTCGCTTAGGTCCGGCTCCTGATGATGTGAATACTAAAGAAACGCGTCGAGCCTGAGGGTCTTTAGCCTAAGATGATACTTATAGGGCAGTGAGCTTATTTATGTTAATTGAGAATAAGGATACTTTTGTAGATCCGTAGGGTTTCTCACTGTATGTCCCAGCTGTTGCTACTTTGTAGCGATTAAGGACTGAGAGTTTACACCTTCTATGGAGTGAAGGTGTTTTAACTCTAGGGAAGCTATCTAGGGTTTAAAACCCCCTCCCCTGATGTGCACCTAGCTTAAGATAGTGATTTGGGGGTTTATTGCCTGTGATCCCCCACTCTCCTGGACAATTCATCTGCCAGGGATTAGCTAGGTGTATACTCAGCAGTATATGGCTCTTTTCATTGTCTCTCTCCATTTTTAATATTGATTTACCAATAAAAGTTTTTTGTTTTTTTTGGTTTTAAGCATCCCCCAAATTACAGTGAGTTTATTTAAGTAATTAAGGGAATGCATATTTAACAATTGTAATCAACAACGTTAGCCCATCCTCCCAGCAGTCACACGAATAACACACACAACTCAACCTGCCACCTCTGTGTTCACAGCCCTGTGTCACGCTACAGTAATGTATGATTTTGATGCTTCCTACAGTTAAAAATCTGTCTTTCCTCATGGGCCATATTATTGGCTTATCTACACGAGGCTGAAGTTGGTTTCTTATTTGTCAGTTTCTTATTCACATCATTTTTATTTTTTGTTTTTATTTAAGGATTTTGAGGACACCTTATCAACAGTGCAATAAAAAGTTCCAGTGAGCCGAGCCTAATGTAATTCAGTTGAAAGCAGCATGAAAATACAAAAGATGGGCACAAAATGGGCATCAAAGTGGGCACAAAGAAAGTGTGATTTAAGAAATTAAATGAATTCGGGCCAGAAATCTCGCACTGCCAACATACAAAGGTTGATGCCCTGCATCAGATAGACTGGAATTCAGCCTGGCCCGAGCAGGTTCTGGGCATGAAAACTGGCATCAAAGTGGGCAGACAGGCACTTTTCACTGATTTTATTAAGTAACTGATGTTTTTAAGGGGTTAAATGACTTTGGGCCAGTGATCTCGCATTGCCAACATGTAGAGGGTGATGCCACGCATCAGATACAGTGGATTTCAGCCTGGCCCGAACAGGTTCTGGGCATAAAAACTGGCATCAAAGTGGGCAGACAGGCACTTTTCATTGTTTTGAATAAGTAACTGATGTTTTTAAGGGGTTAAATGACTTCGGGCCAGAGATATCGCACTGCCAACATATGCAGGGTGAAGCCCCGCATCAGATCCAGTGGATTTCAGCCTGGGCCGAACAGGTTTTGGGCATGAAAACTGGCATCAAAGTGGGCAGACAGGCACTTTTCACTGATTTTATTAAGTAACTGATGTTTTTAAGGGGTTAAATGAATTTGGGCCAGTGATCTCGCATTGCCAACATGCAGAGGGTGATGCCACGCATCAGATACAGTTGAGTTCAGCCTGGCCCGAACAGGTTTTGGGCATGAAAACTGGCATCAAAGTGGGCAGACAGGCACTTTTCACTATGTTGAATAAGTAACTGATGTGTTTTAGGGGTTAAATGAATTCAGGCCAGAAATCTCACACTGCCAACATACAGAGGGTGATGCCCCACATCAGATACAGTGGAGATCAGCCTGGCCCAATCAGGTTCTGGGCATGAAAACTGGTATCAAAGTGGGCAGACAGGCACTTTTCACTGATTTGAATAAGTAACTGATGTTTTAAGGGGTTAAATGAATTCGGGTCAGTGATCTTCAATGCCAACATACAAAGGGTGATGACCCGCATCAGATATAGTAGAGTTCAGCCTGGCCCAATCAGGTTCTGGGCATGAAAACTGGCATCCAAGTGGGCAGACAGGCACTTTTCACTGATTTGAATAAGTAACTGATGTGTTTAAGGGGTTAAATGAATTTGGGCCAGTGATCTAGCACTGCCAACATACGCAGGGTGGAGCCCCGCATCAGATACAGTGGAGATAAGCCTGGCCTGAACAGGTTCTGGGCATGAAAACTGGCATCAAAGTGGGCAGACAGGCACTTTTCACTGATTTGAATAAGTAACTGATGTTTTTAAGGGGTTAAATGAATTTGGGCCAGTGATCTCGCATGGCCAACATACAAAGGGTGATGCCCCGCATCAGATACAGTGGAGATAAGCCTTGCCCGAACAGGTTTTGGGCATGAAAACTGGCATCAAAGTGGGCAGACAGGCACTTTTCACTGATTTGAATAAGTAACTGATGTTTTTAAGGGGTTAAATGAATTCGGGCAAGAGATCTCGCACTGCCAACATACAAAGGGTGATGCCCTGCATCAAAAACATTGGAGTTCAGCCTGGCCAAATAGGTTTTGGGCATGAAAACTTGCACCAAAGTGGGCAGACAGGCACTTTTTACTAGACATAGTAAGGCCACCAGGTCTCTGAGATAATGTCAATTTAGAGACCATAAAACTTTCAAAAGTCTTATCTGCTGTAAGATAATGAAGGACTCCTTCTCAAGGTCTTTGATAGTCTGTTGTTTTTCACATGTCCTTTCATCTCCCCATGTCTCTGCTCTTATTGTGTGTATATATATATATATATATATATATATCTTCATCCATTCTTATTGTACACCTGATGAAGGGACTGATGTTGTTCTGAGAGCTCGCTATGTAACATCATTACTTCTATTTTTGTTAGACTACTTTCACACTTGAGTTTTTGTGGATCCGGCATGGATCCGCAAAAACGCATCCGTTACTGATAATACAACCATCTGCATCTGTTATGAATGGATCTGGTTGTATTATCTTTAACATAGCCAAGACGGATCCGTCATTAACTCCACTGAAAGTCAATGGAGGACGGATCAGTTTTCTATTGTGTCAGAGAAAACGTATCCATCCCATTGACTTGCATTGTGGGTCATGACGGATCCGTCTTGCTCTGCATCACAGGACGGAAAGTAAACCCCAGCATGCTGCTCTCCGGTATGAGAACGGAAAGGAATGCATTTTGGAGCATTTCCATTTTGTGAGTTCTGTTTTGCCCCCATTGACAATAAATGTTTTTGTTTTTTTTTCCAGTATTGAAGCCCTATGATGGATCTCAATACTGGAAAATGGAAACGCTAGTGTGAAAATACCTCCCTCAGTTTCCTAAAAGGGTGCATGATGGTGGTGTTGTGTGGGATGCCATATTTAGAATCATCTCTTTTATTAAACAGTGTAAAATCTGCAGTTAAAAAATCAACAATTGTCATTTTGTTGATTTCAAAATTCGCACTTCAGGTCAATGTCTGCTCGTTAAAAAAAGGAAAGTATTCATGAGATCTGTATAATCGTATACACTGTGATGGTACGGTATTAGGCTGCACCAGATACTTATTCAAATCAGTGAAAAGGGCCTGTTTGCCCACTTTGATGCAAGTTTTCATGCCCAGAACCTGTTTGGATCAGGCTGAACTCCAATGTTTTTGATGAAGGGCATCACCCTCTGTATGTCGGCAGTGCGAGATCACTGGCCCGAATTCATTAGACCCCTTAAAAACATCAGTTACTTATTCAACTCAGTGGAAAGTGGCTGTCTGCCCACTTTTATGCCAGTTTTCATGCCCAGAACCTGTTTGGGCCAGGCTGAACTCCACTGTATCTGATGCAGGGCATCACCCTCTGTATGTTGGCAGTGTGAGATCTCTGACCCAAATTCATTTAACCCCTTAAAAACATCAGTTACTTATTCAAATCAGTAAAAAGTGCCTGTCTGCCCACTTTGATGCCAGTTTTCACGCCCAAAACCTGTTCGGGCCAGGCTTATCTCCACTGTATCTTATGCGGGGCATCACCCTCTGTATGTTGGCAGTGCGAGATCACTGGCCCAAATTCATTTAACTCCTTAAAAACATCAGTTACTTATTCAAATCAGTGAAAAGTGCCTGTCTGCCCACTTTGATGCCAGTTTTCATGCCCAGAACCTGTTCAGGCCAGGCTGATCTCCACTGTATCTGATGCGGGGCTCCACCCTGCGTATGTTGGCAGTGCTAGATCACTGGCCCAAATTCATTTAACCCCTTAAACACATCAGTTACTTATTCAAATCAGTGAAAAGTGCCTGTCTGCCCACTTTGATGCCAGTTTTCATGCCCAGAACCTGTTCGGGCCAGGCTGAACTCCACTGTATCTGATGCGGGGCATCACCCTCTGTATGTTGGCAGTGTGAGATCTCTGGCCTGAATTCATTTAACCCCTAAAACACATCAGTTACTTATTCAACACAGTGAAAAGTGCCTGTCTGCCCACTTTGATGCCAGTTTTCATGCCCAGAACCTGTTCGGTCCAGGCTGAAGGCCAGTCTATCTGATGCAGGGCATCACCCTTTGTATGTTGGCAGTGCGAGATTTCTGGCCCGAATTCATTTAGTTTCTTAAATCCCACTTTCTTTGTGCCCACTTTGATGCCCATTTTGTACCCATCTTTTGTATTTTCATGCTGCTTTCAACTGATTTACATTAAGCTCGGCTCACTGGAACTTTTTATTGCACTGTTTATAAGGTGTCCTCAAAATCCTTAAACAAACAAAATAAAAATGATGTGAATAAGAAACTGACGAATAAGAAACCAACTTCAGCCTCGTCTTATCTACAGAGTATTGTGTGTTAGCTCTGATTTTTGTGTTAAAGGGAGTTTTTTACCTGTTTTTAACTAACAGCAGTGCCCCACAGAAGATTGCATACACATCCCAGACATACATGTGTGTCTATATTACATGTCCAGGAAAGCACTTTTATTCTGCGGAAAACAGCTCCCAAGTGCCCAGCGGAAAGTGAAACTAAAAACAGCTTTGTCTCCCAACTCGATTTCTAACAGCTATATCTTCTGATATACTGGATATAATGCTGAGATTTTGGTATCATTTGAAAGCTTTCAAAGAAGGTAAGAAACATTTTTCTATCTGCTACCAATCCCCAGATATGAGCAGCTAAAGCAGCCCTCCCCTCTTCAGTCTGGTTTGCTTTGGGCACTTACAGCCTGCAGAGCTGGGCACTTAGAAGCTGTTTTCCTGCAGAATAAAAGTGCTTTTTCTGAACATGTAATACAGACACACAGTGCACTCAGGTATGTCTGGGATGTGCATGCAACCTTCTGCGGGGCACTGCTCTTAGTTATATTGGTGAAAAACAGGTGAAAGACTCCCTTTAATTATGTTAAGGTGAAACATAATATTATACACAATACTCTTTAGGCTTCTTTCACATCTACAATAGGTCTCCAGCAGGTTGTTCCAGCAAAGAACGGCCAGCCGGAGCTCTCTGGCATAGCCGCAATGCCCACCGGCCCCATTGACTATAATGGGATTCAGCAAAGATCCAATCACTACTTGGACCAGACAGAAATTGTTGCGTGCAGTCACTGGAGCCAGCGGGTATTGCAGCAACATCCGGCTACGATGGATCCAGAGAGCTCTGGCAAGCTGTCCCAGCAGAGCACCTATTACAGATATGAAACTAGCCTTACACTAGGAATCCGTATGCTTCATGTTAGAGAGAAAGAGAAGCTGTGCTTTTTGAATATTGTTATATGGGAAAATAATCCTTTTGTCTTGTCATGCATACAATCAAATGTTAGTGATCATTGGGCAGAAAGTCTGCCTATGTAATACACCCTTTACTCACAGCTATCTCTGTATACAAAAGTACACAAATAATGCTGTCAAGGCCTAATAAGATCTCCAATGTTAACAATAAAGTCAGTCAAAGTTAAATGACTAATTAACCACTAAACAATATATAAAAATACACTGTATATATGTCTTTTTTTTTAACATGGTGCAACATATAACTTATGATACATCCAATATCAGTAAATTGCAGTTACTAGCACCAGTTACTGGAGGCAGGTGGGGTGGCTGCAACTTGGACACTTGGTATAGGTGTCCACTGTAAGGTCCAACTTTATCTGGCCTAGTGGTAGTTTTGGGTAATGGGTGTCTGAGCTGTAATCCCTCACCTTGCAGTGTCTGAAATGCAGGCTTTTGTTGTTCACTCTGCTGTCTTGCTGAATTGTATTATTTTCACATGTTATCTACAGTAATAAAATGTTATGGTAACAATTTGTGGTTGCCTTTGGGATTGAATTCAGCAGTACTTCAATAATATGAAATCTTACTTCTAAAATGAAAATAGTTTGGGATATTAATAAATATCAATTGCAATATAAACATATTTCAAGTTTACCTGACAATTTTCACATTAAAGTTTTCAATAAAAGAAGATGGAACCTTAGAGGTTAGGGCCATGAATCATGTCATTGTTTGTGAGTTCATGACATTTTTCCAAGACATACCGAGCTTAAACATAACAACGAATCTATAAAATTACTATAATAATGTATTCACAAATATACATGAAATGAAAATTTGTAAGCATATTGCTATAAAGTGCACCTTGTGGAGAAACAAAATAATCTGCAAGGGTGTCACGAACAGAAATTCCAGACATTGTGGGCTTATGATGTCACAGAGTTGGAAAGCAGTGATGTAGGCTCCTCATATCTTCATCTTTGCGGCCCTCCTGAGTTAAAACAAAATTATACAGCCCACAGCAGGCTTTGATGACTGCATCCACATTTTCAAAATTAAGCTGAATGGAAGATAAAAAAAACACCCTCCCACAATTTTTCAGCAAGAATGGGAACAGCACATTCAACCTAACGCTATAATCTTGCTCATTGGTCGTTATAAACTCTTCTTTTAACACCCAGCCCACGCTTATGAAAAGACCTTGTTAGTGTAAAAAGTAAAAGCGTAATCTGTAACAAAGGCATGTGAGGGGCCAGGTAGAAGAGTTTAAGGTTGGAAAGTCCAAATCATTGGTCAACAGGCATCTCCCATAAGAGCCAACATCCACCATAACAAATTTATACTATGGGGGTCATTTACTATTGTGAAATACACCTAAACTAGGTTTTAGGCGCAAATGGTGGGCAACAGTTAGTTGCACTGCTATCTGCAATTTCGTCGCACTCACGTCAGGTCTAAAATTGTGGGCGAGGAAGGGGACGGGCCGGCAGGCCCATTTCATTCATCATTTTCTACTCCTGTTATAGGCATAGAAAATGGTCTAAATGTAAGACAACTCAGAAGATGTCTTACATTTAGAAATGGCGCTGGATGCGCCGAGTAATGGAGAGGCCTGCACCTCTTCATAACTTCAGCGGATCCTCTGCCAGCTATGGGGCTTTATTTAGATGCCGTACTTAATAAATGTGCCCCCATGTGTCTGCCATAGCCAACAAAACAACAGAATAAAACTTTTTATAATAGAAAAGTGAGACCCAGACCAGGATGGCACTCTAACGTGTACATGCTTGCCATCCCAGGTACTTACACAGTTTGGGAAATTAGCCAGGGAGTTAAACTGTGCAGAGATCTGTAGCCAGTCTTCCTTGGTTGGAGCAGGCAAATAGATGTGTTGCATAACTTGCCAGATGACATCACAGGTTGATTTGACAATCAATGCAATAGTTGAAATGCCAAAAAGAAAATAAATAATAAGAAATAAGTTCCCTTAGCCAGAAAACGGAAGAAATAAAAGGAAATAATAAATACAAGTGAACATGAATATTTTTCCTTTAAAACATTTAAATAGTCCATTAACCACTTCTCATCCGGGCCATTTACCCCCTTCCTGACCAGGCCTAATTTTGCAAATCTGACATGTGTGACTTCATGTGGTAATAACTTTGGAACGCTTTTACTTATCCAAGCGATTCTGAGATTGTTTTCTCGTGACACATTGTACTTCAAGTTAATAGTAAATTTGAGTCGATAAGTTTTAATTTTATTTATAAAAAAAATCCAAAAGTTAACGAAAATTTGAATTCATTGTTTTCTAAATTTGAATCTCTCTGCCTTTAAGACAGATAGTGATACCCCATAAAATCCTTTTTAATTTACATTCCCCATATGTCTACTTTATGTTGGCATCATTTTTGTAGTGTCATTTTATTTTTTTAGGACAGTAGAAGGTTTAGAATTTTAGACGCATTTTTTGCAAATTTGCAAAATCAACTTTTTTAAGGACCAGTTCAGTTCTGAAGTCAGTTTGTGAGGCTTACATAATAGAAACCACCCATAAATTACCCCATTTTAGAAATTACACCCCTCAAACTATTCAAAACTGGTTTTAGAAATGTTGTTAACCCTTTAAGTATTCCACAGGAATTAAAGCAAAATAGATGTGAAATTTCAAAATTTCACTTTTTTTGCAGATTTACCATTTTAATCATTTTTTTCCTGTAACACATCAAGGGTTAACAACAAAACAAAACCCAATATTTATTAACCCGATTCTGCAGTTTGCAGAAACACCCCACATGTGGTCGTAAACTGTTATTTGGGGATACGCCAGGGCTCAGAAGTGGAGGAGCAACATCTGCATTTTCTAACATGGAATTTTTTGTCATGGTTTGTAAGAGTGATAACTTTTTAATTTATTTGTGGACTGAGCTGCGTGAGGTTTTATTTTTTGCGGGACAAGCTGTGCTTTGTATTGGCACCACTTTGGGGTACATCTGCCTTTCTGATCACTTTTTAATCTAATTTTTGTGAGGTTAACTTAAAAAAAAAGCAGTTTAGGGGCATTTTTCTATATTTTTTTTTTACACCGTTCACTTGATGGGGTAGATCATGTGATATTTTTGTAGAGCCAGTTGTTACGGATGCAACTGTACCAAATATGTCTATTTTTTATTTATTTTTTTTAACGTTTTATACAATAAGAGCATTTTTAGAAAAAAAAATCATGTTTTTGTGTTGCAATTTTGGGACGCATACGACTTTTGGATTGTTTGATATTATGTTTTTTGGTAGGTGAGGCGACAAAAAAAAGCTGTTTTGGCATAATTTTTATTATATTTTTTTTACGCAGTTCACTTGATGGGGTAGATCATGTGATATTTTTATAGAGCCGGTCATTGCAGACGCGGTGATACCAAATATGTCTATTTTATTTATTTATTTTTATTTGTAACATTTTTTTTAATGACATATTTGGGGGAAAATTATTATTTTTTATATGTGATTTTTATATTATTTTTTTATATAATACTCTATTTTTTTTAATTATTATTTTATTTTTTATTTTACACTTTGTGTCCCCCATAAGGTCATACAAGACCTCAGGGGGACATTTAACTTTACTTATTATTTTTTTTTTTTTTTACACTTGATTTCTCCTGTAACTGGGGCTGACATAGTAGCCCCAGTTACAGGGGAAATACATCCCCAGAGAGGCTGTACAGCATAATACTATGCTGTACAACCTCAGTGCAGAGCTGATCGGGTCTATGAGAGACCCGGCAGCTCCTGCGCGCTCCCGGCCCCGGCGATCATGTGACCGTCGGGCCGGAACAGGAAGCGCAATAGCGCTTCCTGCTCTGTATACACAGCGCTCGGTGAGCGCTGTGTATACACCGATCTACAAGGCAGGGACCCCTGGGAACGGTCCCTGCCTTCTCTTTGGGGTACCCTGCTGTCACTGTACTGTGTCGCTGTACCCCACTGTGCAGCTGCACGATTAGCATGCAGCTCCTATTTCTGAATGGACGTTCAGAAACGTCCATTCAGAAATTAACAACCACTTCACGGACGTTTATAGTCAATGGGAGGACGTGAAGTGGTTAACACACTTACCACAGGATCGCAAGTTTTCGTTCCTCTACAGAAATACATTGACTAATATTGGCATTGAGAAGTGTTAGGTGGGGACAAAGAACAGGCAGAAGCAACATACACTAAAACAATTGCCACCATGACTTAACAAATCCTGAAAACAGAAAAGCAAAATGGCCATTGTTTATCTTCTGAGATACCAAAGGGTGTTCCCACAGACTGTTAGACATCTACAGAGGCTGAAGTTGTCCCCTCCTCATCAATCTCCACCTAATAAGCCACAGTAACAATGTGATTAGGTGGCATATTAGTGGATGGAAAAACAGAACCTGGAGAAGGAGCAGACACAGATATTTTGGGTCTTCAAACAAACCCTGATGCAAGCCAAACACTATAATAATTACAGTGCCTTGCAAAAGTATTCGGCCCCCTGGAACTTTTCAACCTTTTGCCACATTTCAGGCTTCAAACAAAACGATATAACATTTTAAATTTTTGGTGAAGAATCAACAACAAGTGGATCACAATTGTGAAGTGGAACAAAATTTATTGGATCGTTTAAACTTTTTTTGTAATAATAAAACTGAAAAGTTGGGCGTGCAAAATTATTCGGCCCATTTACTTTCAGTTCAGAAAACTCACTCCAGAAGTTCATTGAGGATCTCTGAATGATCCAATGTTGTCCTAAATGACTGATGAAGATAAATAGAATCCACCTGTTCTGTTTAAAGCACAGAGAGCATCATGAAGACCAAGAAACACACCAGGCAGGTCCGTGATACTGTTGTGGAGAAGTTTAAATCGGACTTGGATACCAAAAGATTTCCCAAGCTTTAAACATCCCAAGGAGCACTGTGCAAGCGATCATATGGAAATGGAAGGAGTATCAGACCACTGCAAATCTACCAAGACCCGGCCGTCCCTCTAAACTTTTATCTCAAACAAGGAGAAGACTGATCAGAGATGCAGCCAAGAGGCCCATGATCACTCTGAATGAACTGCAGAGATCTACAGCTGAGGTGGGAGAGTCTGTCCATAGCACAACAATCAGTCGAACACTTCACAAATCTGGCCTTTATGGAAGAGTGGCAAGAAGAAAGCCATTTCTCAAAGATATCCATACGAAAAAGTTCCGGTAAGGTTTGGCAAGATAAAGAGAGGCCATGCGTTTTTTTCTTTTGCGACCTTGCAGGCATTCCGTTATTGGACGGTAGGAGCAGCAGTGCAATCAAATCATAAAGCAGTTATGGAATTGGTGTAAGAGAAGGAAAGATACAGGGAGGAATGCTGCCTCAAATAAAAAAAAAAAAATCACATCATGCCGCGGATGAAGGCAAAATACCTCAGGGATGATACATCATCTCAAATAGGTAGCAGGGTATTGTAGTAATCCCTTTCAAATATTTGAATAACGATATTTATGCAGTATAGAGGATAGGGATTTCCTCAAATATATGGCCACTTCAAGAATGTGAATAAGCCCCAGTGAGTTGTCAAAGATATCTCAATTTGGAAGTCTTCGGAATAGTATATATATAAAAGGGCTTATTGCAGGGTAGTATCCATATAGTGGTGCAACGGAGATAGTGGTAGTGGAGCTCCTATGTATGGTATATTTATATGAGGATCTCCAGGAGCTATGCAGGGAAGTGAAGGTTAAGAAGTAGTGTGGTCCTGTAAGAAGGGGGTTCACCCCCAAAACTCACCCCCCTCAGTAGTCCAATATCAGTTAGGATCTCTCCACAGGGGGGACTCTTCTGCCGTTGCCGCCAGCCGTTGCTGTGAGGCTGCAAGATGGCGGCCGGATCCTGTGGAGAAGGGATCACCTTCACAGGCAGCCGAAAGGGTAAGGCTATGTGGCACCGGCCTGGTGGAGGATGGAGTGTCCCAGGCACCTCCGGTGGATGTTAAAAACCGGAGGATTCACACTGACCTGCGGGTCTCCACGCCATGCTGTCACTTCCGGTCGGCCGAATCGGCCAGGAAAGACTGGGGCTTTGTCCCCGTAGTAGGCCTCAAACCTCCTGATCGGCCTAGAGCCGAGATTTTTCCCTCTGGAGGCTCCTCGTCAGTGGGGGAGTCCCAGTGAGGCTGAGGGATGCCTGGATGGTCCCTGTAGGCTGCGGATGGCAGTGGATAAAAGTCCGGCCAGCGGAGCTTCTGGCTTGTGCGTCCGTTCTCCTCAGCGTTCAGGCCCTAGGCAAATTTTTACACCACCACACAGGGCAAAAGCAAATAAAATATACATCCGGTTTTCACACCTATTACAAACAAAACAAAATTACAAAAACACATGAAAATCTACTTGAAATATGGACACAAAAATGAAGCCAATAAATAGCAAATATGGATGTTAGGAATATGTATGGAAATCTGGAAAAATTACTCAACCAATTGATTATAATTGGATGGTATATCAACTGGAACACAGACAAATATCGATACACTTGTGTGAAAGTGGCCTCTGCTCCTTTAGAGTCTTCTCTGCTTCTTGGAGATGATGAGAAAATGATAAGACAGTGAGATAGCCTTACTGTAATTCCACTTGCAATAATAACAAACAATCCTAAATCCCAGGAAATGTGGGTTGTCTCCTGCTGAAATTTGCCAGCAAGTGAGAATTCCCAGGTGGGTTTTGGGTGCTCAGCATCATCACTGACTAACAGAGAAGACACAGCACTTTCAGAAGCCGCTGGCTCACCACACCAAAGATCCCTCCGTATACTTGGTGGCCAAAGAAGATGTTCTTTCACCACAGTGGATAATGATAATGAGGTACAGGGTTGAACTGGCCCACCTGCAAGCTCTGACAATAATGGACTCCTAATAAATCAGGGCCTTTAAAATCCTACCCCTGGATCAACTTGTAGGAAAACAGGCTGAACTGGATGGACAGATGTCTTTTTTCGGCCTTACAAACTATGTTACTATGTTACTATGTTACTATGTTACTATATGCAACGGGCGGCCTCCCTCCAGGGCCCGCTAAGGATGTTGCTACGCTCGTCCCAGGTGTAGGAATGCCGAGTGGTATATTTGTGTGGACTAAAATGTCTCTGGTGTGTCACGGTGCTCCTACCTGGAAACGGCTGGACCACAGACTTTGGCTCCGGTTGCAATAAATAGGGGAAATAATTGAGGGACGTAGTAATAAATGAGTCCAGACCTTGTAATGGAATCCAACACACTTTACTTAGGTAGACTTGCATCCAAATAACAAACTTCTGGCTTTATCTTGGCTTCCAGCAGGTTTTAGCATTTAAACTTGGCAGGCAAAATCCTCTGCTCTAATTCTCTGTAGCTCACTACTCTGCTGACAAGCTATCTGTAAACTTGGGCTCTTCCAATGGCTGCAAAGGCTGCACTTTTCCCCTTGGTCGGACTTATCTTGGGCCAGGGAAACACCTCCAGGCTGCTGAGGCGCTGTAATCCTGCCTCACTGGCCACCAGTGCTGAAGGTGCTCTGGCTCGCAGAAGCACATCCAGCAGAGATATGCCCTGCACATCCTTCTCCTAGCAGGGGGTACTCTCAACTAGTTCTAACTAGATCTCCACCCTCACTGCAGGAAGTGGAAACAGTCCACTTCTCTCCAGAGGGGGTCAGAATGGAATGGAAAGGTCCATTCTGAGTAACTATACAGTAACTCTGCCTTGTTGCTGTCACCTGCTGGTAGACCAAGTACATTACATAGTAAAACAGTTCCATAACATTGTATAGATATACACATTTTTGCAGGTCCTGGAATAAGATGCAGGGCGTAGGAGTGGTAACACCACTCTGGGGTGTTACATATACACACAGAGGATGGGCCCTCAGATTTATTTCCCCTGGTTGGCCCAAGAGACTTCAGTCCGACACTGTTGAGGTAAGTATGAGACCATTAAGTGAAGTGATAAATTCCTGGATCTTGACACATCCACTTACAAAAAAGAGGTCATTAAAGGGGTTATCCAAGACTTTACAGTCACTGTTACTGTGAATTTAGCCACAGATATCACTTTATGCATAATGGAAGAAATTGCTTTTTGTTGTGAATTTTCTAGGTTTAGTGTACCTTAAAGAGAGCCTGCTAATGAGGGCAGCATAGTACAGTGACAGACCCTGATTTCATTGGGCTGTCGCTTTGGGGCTAGTATTCAGTAGTTTGACAGTACTGACAGGCCGAAAATTGCAGCAGGCACCAAGGGAGATGAGTCCGATGAGACTTGTGGCTCCCCCTCCCCCGCCCCTAGCGATGGGTAGAAGATAGGGGACAGGGGGCCGCAAGTCTCATTGAACTCATCTTGTTCGGCCTGTCAGTATTGTACTGTAAAAGTACTGTATTCTAGCCAAGAAGTGAGCCTACTGTTTTGAATAACTATGCTCCCTACACCCACCTTGCTGGCAGCCCACATAAGAGATTTGATAATAGAGATTAAGAGGATTAACACATTTTACACTGTAATCATCGGTGACCGTTTGCCAATTCTGGCTAGCAAACATGCTCTGGGCTTGAGTGAATGACTGAGGATGCAAGATGAGAATGTATGCCCACAGGTCAGTAGCAGGGCAATGACTGTAATAAACAGCAGTGGTCTTGCTGTAGAAGAGGAGATGAAATAAGATCATGATATCTATTGTTTAACCCCTCAGATGCCATAATCAACACTGATCATGGCAATGAAAGAGGGAGACTGAGGGGATAGGAGACACAAGAAACCTCTGTGTTGCAATTGAGGTCTTACCTATTATGGGCAGTCCATTGGAGGACCGTAGGGCTGTCTGACCATATTTCTTGTTCTTAGAGCATACTTAGGTACATAGATGTGCTGTAACTGCCTTTGTACATTTAGAACACAGACTAATGTACTGACATATAGATTCCCTTCCGTTAAAAGGTGCGTCCTGTAATTAGCATCACAGATGTCTTTAAACTTGTAATCAGTCTGCCTATTTAAAGGGTGAAAAGTAGTCACTGTGCTGTTTGGTATCATGGTGTGCACCACACTGAACATGGACCAAAGAAAGCTAAGACCATTTACAAACAGCTTGATGTTCCTGTTACTACAGCTTCACATATTCAGAAGTTTAAGGTCTACGGGACTGTAGCCAATCTCCCTGGACAAGGCTGCACGAGGAAAATTGATGACAAAGTGAAGAGACGGTTAATACGAATGGTAATCAAAGAGCCCAGAACAACTTCCAAAGTGATTAAAGGTGAACTTCAAGGTCAACGTACGCCAGTGTCATATCGCACCATTCCGTGCAGTCAAAGCCAAAGACGACTGAGGAGGAAACCACTGTTGAAAACAAGTCATAAAAGTGCAAGACTGGAATTTGCCAAAGTGCATATTGACAAGCCATAAAGCTTCTGAGGGAATGTCCTTTGGACAGAGGAGACAAACTGGAGCTTTTTGACAAGTCACATCGGTTCTATGTTCACAGATGCAAAAATGAAGCATACAATGAAATGAACATTGTACCTACTGTGAAAAAAGAAGGGGGCTCGGCTATGTTTTGGAGCTGCTTTGCTGCATCTGGCACAGGGTTTCTTCAATCTGTGCAGGGAACAATGAAATCTCAAGACTATCAAGGCATTCTGGAGCTAAATGTACTGCTCAGTGTCAGGAAGCTTGGTCTCACCCGTAGGTCATGGGTCCTCCAACAGGATAATGACCCAAAACAAACATCCAAGAATATCTAAGAGTAAAGCTTTGGACTAATCTGAAGTGGCCTTCTATAAGTCCTGATCTAAATCCTATTTAAGTAACGAAGAATGAAGACAGCATCCGTTATTAGCGATGAAGTGATATTTAATCCATCCAAACACCCAAATGTAACGTTTGCTTGAAAAAGGCTACAGTGATAGCCGAAACGTTGCATGGATTTGGGTGTTTGGATGGATTAAATATCACTTCATAGCTAATAATGGATGCCGTCTTCATTCTTCGTTACTTGTATACACATTTTGGAGTCCTTGGACCGCACTCCAGGAGAGACGCGCATTCTGGATCTTGGCCTATGAACAGGTGCTGTACTTTACTTCTTTTTTGATTTATAAATCCTATTTAACATCTGTGGAAGAATCCAAAACATGCAGTCTGGAGAAGGGACCCTTCAAACCAGAGACATCTGGAGCGGTTTGCTCACAAGAAGTGGGACAAAATATCTGTGGACAGATGCAGACGTCTCATTGAGAGTTACAGAAACCGCTTGATTACTGTGAATGCCTCAAAAGATTGTGCAACAATATATTAAGGGTACTATCATTTTTGTCCAGGCCAGTTTCATTAGTTTGTTTTATAAATTATTCTTTTGAATCTCAATTAGAAAAGCAATGTTTGATTTTTATTAATTGATTTTCTGTAAATTTTTATTGTAAATTGTCAGTTTCAAGTTATTTCAGTGACCATTGTTTGTTTTTCTTTCTTTAATAGAAGGGTACTAACCATTTTTTCCATGTGTGTAGCACATAATAGATAAAAATTCACCTTATTGGATTAAAAAGAAAATAGAAATGAATAAAAGAAATAATATTTAAAAAATCACGAAAAAACTACAAACTCGCATTTTTACAATAAATTAACTTATTTAATATAAGTTCCAATTAGTGTTGAGTAAAGTATTCAAAAATATGCAGTCATCTTCTCTTAATTCTCTACATGCGATCTTTCTCTAACTCCTTGATTGTAGCCATTTTTGTCTCTTCCATTTGATGGTAACTGGTAGCGCTACCTGCTATTATGCACCTGATTTTCTCCTCCTAGATGATGATGGTCCACTGTACTAGGGAATCCTCTGAACACTATTGGCCAGATTTATCATTTGGATATGCCATATTTTTGGAATGAAAAAGTCACAAACTGCGCGTTGGCAACTTATTCGGTCCCTTTTGTGCAACATTTTCTTTCTGGTGTAGAACACAGAACTTTAGCTGGCATAGGTTCCAATTGAGGCACACTGACTGCCAGATGCTGCGCACCTGGTTATCGTAGCCTGGCGTACAGTATGCCGTCGGGCTGTGATAAATCTCCCCTTATTTGTAGCTTGGTCCCATATCTATATGTCTCAAAAAGGCTGATTCTGCCGGTTTGGCTTTCTTTTCATCCTCATATGCAGTTTCCACAGCAACTAGCATTTTCTGGCATTCTATCCTGAAATTTTCCGTAAGTCAGGGCACCCCTCTTTTCTGACTCTTGGCCAGGGAGCCATTGTACCTTCATGCTACAAGTATGTAAGGTCAATACCTGGTCTTTTCTCCACACCTCAGTCTCTTCTACAGGATGCACACTTATGTCCTCAGATGCTTTACTGGTTACTGGTTTATATGGCTGGTTATGCATTTCACACCCACTGGGACTGCTTGAAGATGTCCTGTGGTCTTCTGTGTTCCCCAATGACATGAATAAGAAAAGTGGATTTTTTGTGACTCATCTGTAAAATCTTTTTCTCACTGAGTTCATTGGGGGACATAGAACCCAGTTATTTTTCTGTTTTTCACCAACTATTAGTTTTACTCAATGGGTTCCACTTGTTCATGGTTGTTACCCATCACAAGTAACAGTAATAGGCCTGGAATCCTTGTACAGACTGAGGCATATTACTACCATGAAACGCCTTCCCCAATCTTAGCCTGGGAAAGGCATCCCGAGACAGGCAGCATGTGGCTCATGGTTTTAGCACTCAGATGCCGTGGTCACAATTGACTACAGCATCTGAAGGTTAAATGTGTGTAATGGACGATAATGCTGGTTTGAAAGAGTAGAAACCCAGCAACTATGGTGCTTCATGCACAATTTTTAAATACCATACTTCCGCCGTACATCTACGGCAGCTGTCCAGAAATAGTTAAAGGATTCTATCATGCAACCACGTTCCCTTCTTTCCTCAAGACTATACAGATTAAGTCTCTCCTGATATGTTTTTTGCTTTAGGCCCTCCACCATTTTTGTAGTCCACCTTCCAGTTCTCAAGAACTGGACACAGTATTCCAAATGTGGTCTCACTAGTGCACTATACAGTGGGATCAAGATCTCTCTCTTCCTACTGATTATACCTTTAGCTATACAGTCAAGTATCCTACTTGCTTTCCCTGCCGCCTGCCTGCACTGTGCACTCATTGTTTAGCTGTCTGATACCAGGACTCCTAGATCCTTCTCTACTTAAGTCTGAGCTAATGCAGAAATGCCATTATGATACTTACATATAGGGTTCCTTCTCCCCAAGTACATAGCAAGAAAAGCATTGTACAGGCAAGTCATACAAAATCCCCTTTTTACCTTTATACTTTTCCACTCCAAGTGAACAGAGTCTTAGGGTGCTTCTATACGGGCTGAATCCTGACCCTAAAGGAGTGCCAGTCAATGATATAACAAGTCAATCACTGTGAGCTAAAGGATCTTTCTTGGGGTAGTCACTTCAAAACCCCAAAAAGAGGACATCATACCCGGGATAGAGGGGCATAATACTACAATACACAGAATGGAAACCATAATCTATATAACAGCGTCATCCTAATTGAACTAGAAATCTACGGTATAACATAAATTATTGTTTTACTCACCAAACTTGGTGCATATTTGCAATTTTTAATTTATTTCCTCACTGCTTTCAAGGGATCACTATTGTCCCCCATGTGCTGGTATGCCATCATCATTTTATCGCTAATATGCCATCACTCTGCCCCTCACAGACCACAACTCATCCCCCAAAAGGCCACAACTCTGCCCCCAAAAAGTCACCACTCTGTCCCCAGTGTGTCACTAATCTGTCTGCCTCCAAATGCCACCACTCTTCCCTCTGAATGCTACCACACTGCCCCTCTAAATGCCATCATTCTGCCTCACTACATGCTACCATTCTGCCCAAATGCCACTTTGCCCTTCTGAATGCTACCACTGTGCCCCTCTAAATGCCACCATTTTGCCACCCGGTGTATAACCACTCTGGCCCTAATGTGCTACCACTTTGCTCCCAGTGTGACCCCACTCTCTCCCAATGCCACTCTGCTCTCTGTGCCACTACCCTGCCCCAGTATGCCACTCTGCCCCCTCTTCCTCCATAACTCTTGAGTGCAGGCTGCTGTCTCATGCTCAGTCAGTCACTAGAGCAATATCCCGCTCTGTGACTGAGTTTGAAGACGCATGCTCTTCCTTCATCTCAGTGCTGAGTCAATCCAGCACAGAGTGAATAGCGCTCACTGCTTGCATCATAACATTCAGCCAGTCACAGAGCGGGATATCTCTCTAGTGAAGTCAGTTGTGTGGCCGCAATGCTTCTTTCTGAGTGCGCTGCTCTGTATAAAAGGAGGACACCCAGGCATCCATCCAGACTTTGCATGGACAGAGAACTGGAAATTGTCCACCCTAGCCATTACACTGGCCGATGAAAACTGTGGCAAGGGATCATTACTAACATTGTTTGTCCCCTTACAGTTTGCATACTGTCAGCAGCACATCCCTGTCTGCATTGGGTTATTTGTGCTGGTGACCAGAAAGAATTTTTTGCCTGCATAAAAGGTCTGATCAGTGGACAAACGGGCATTTGCTTGCAATCATCAGGAGCAGCCACGCATCAGACTATGTAAAGGGGCCCATTTGATCCTTTTTTATTCTCAAGCTTTGTTTCTTATCTACAGCTGGAATGTGCGATCAGTCTATTATGCTTGGAGAAACTCAAGGACACTTTTACTCTTTCCTTGTGTGATGTAACAGTACAAACACCGTTTTGCACTTCTTTTTAGTTAGTAGTATAGTCTCAGTTGTAAAAATATAATAATTGCTATCTAGGGATGAGACTGATTACAGCAGGGTAGAGAATGGTTCTGGTTTTGGTTAAAGTAGCAAAGTACATTAGTAGTTTTCATGTTCGTGTGCAGTGTGAAGTAGACTGCTGGCAAAGGAGACCGAGCCCTTTTACATTTTCATGCTTCATATTAAGACGCACCGGAAGAACACTGACACAAATTTCTAGCTTTTTAAAATGTGGGGGTGGCAATAGTTTTTTTTTTTTCTAACAGTAGGAGTACTCGGTCCCTGCTCTTTAAATGACCCGAGACTCAACTCCACTGAGCTTCAGTATGACACATCTGTACAGGGCCACTGGTACAGACAGAGGATGTAAGGTTTTCACACATTACACTGTAGCAAGACATGTACTGAACATCTGCCATCTGACCCTCAACTACTAAGGCCTTTTACATTCCATCTTGCACACCCAATAATATGACATCTAACACAATTACATTCCACCAGGCAACTACAATGCTCAGTTGTCACCCTCTAGTTGTCTACGACAGATCACTACATTGCCGTTCGCTCTTACATGTCTAAAAATCCTGGTGTTCAAGACACTATGTACCCTCTCAATTGTAGATGACTTGCAAGCATGATGTAGTCAGCATCAATATTCTTGTTGTAAAGAACAAATGGACAATAACCTGAGGGACCCATTTTATCTTAATGGGATCAATCGAAATTCCGTTGGGTCGGTTTAAAAACGGATGTGTCATAGCTGTTAGAGTGCCAATAATAATAGAACCCATAACTCTAATTGAACAAAAACTAAAAATCTCAAATTTAATGGAACTTTAAATGTTAAATATCAGTGTGAACCAGTGGTATTGATTGAGTGGGCTTTGGGACATGTGCCTCTGGTGCTGGGTGCCAAGAGGGACACCGACAAGCCACCACTCTGGGTGCTTGTTCAATTTGAAAGTGCCATTAAGTCCATGTTGCTGTACATCTAAGAGGAGGTATACATACATAATATAAAACAACACAAGGACAATGTCATGAAATTAGTAAAATACTTGCACAAAGGGGGAGAGGACCCTGCTCACAAGAGCTTATAATCTACAAGGAAAAAGGGAAAGACACAGAAGGGGAGGTAAAAACTGCTTATCTGTCTGTGTGGTGGTAGCATGCTTATTGCAGGTGGTAGGCCTTCCTGAAGAGGTGGGTTTTCAAATTGCTTTTGAAGGTTTGGATGTTGGAGGAGAGTTTGATCCTGTAGGCAGTGGTGTGAGGAACAGGCAAGTAGAGAACAAGATCTTCTTGTGAGGATCACAATTTATGTGTGGGGATGTGTTGGGAAAGCAGGTCAGAAGTATAAGCAGGGGACAGATTGTGGACGGCCTTATATGTAGTTGTGTAACAACGGCTGCTGTGCGCAGCTGTTCCACTGCTTACCGCTGCGGTGGTGATCTTCTACCAGTGCTTCCCCATTCACCGCTGCAGTCCTGGGCTCTGTCCATGTAGGTACTGTTCTGGGATCCGCTCCACAGTTTCCATTCAGCCCTGGCCACAGCATGCTTTCTGCTTGTTTCCTGCAGCACTTCCTAAAGGGCCAGTGCACATCACTTCCTGTGCTCATGTGATGTCATGTGACCTTGGTGACCAATGCTAGCCCTCCTGCATGTATATAAGTGGCTCAGCCCCCTTCCCAGATGCCTCAGCGTCAAGGTCCTTGTGTCCTGCTAGGTTGCTGTTATCTCTGCTTGTGTTCCTGTGTACCTGACTTGTGCTTGTGTTTCTGGACTCCGCTACCTGTTTGATCCCTGCCTGCTTGCCTTGACTTTCCTGTTGCAGACCCGGACTTCCTGACCTGTACCTGTGCCGCCTGCCCTGAACTTCTGCTTGTTTGACTTCGCCTCTGCCTCATCCTTCGGTCCTGCACTGTTGCTCCTGGTTACGACTTGGCCTGCTTACTACCTCTGTACCTCTGGTACCTTGCTCAGGTACCTCCTGGTCTGCCTGGACCAGCTGCCTCGTGTGCCAATCCTCCTCAAGAGGTAGCGACCTGGTGTTTCCCTCGGGAAAGTCTATCCCCACCATCAGGGGTAGTGTGAAGATTGAGGGGTTCACTTAGACAATGCCCTTAGAGGAGGTAGGACACTTGGCACAGTGGGTTCACACCCGCTGGAACGTGACAAGTTGTTAGTATCTGGAACTGAATTCACTGGGCAATGGAAAGACAGTGAAGGGGTTGGCACAGGGGAGAGGTGGCTTAACCAGGCAGCAGGTTTTAGGATAGATTTGAGGGATGCAAGAATTTTAGAAGGGAGACTGCCAATGAGGATGTTGCAATAGTCAAGGCTGGAGATGACAATGGCATGCACTAGCATTGAGTGACTTGGGAGGAGAATGATGAATTTTGTTTCCTCCATGTTGAGTTTTAAGATGTGTGAGGAGAACAATGAAGATATAGCTGATAGACATGCTGGGATTCTAGATAGAAGGGAGGTGACTTCTGGGCCAGAGAGGTAGATTTGAGTATCGTCAGCATAGAGGTAGTATTGGAAGACTCTGTGAGCAGTCTCAGGCCAAATGTATAAATGGAAAAAAGTAGGGATCCCAGAACAGAGCCTTGAGGGACACCAACAGAGAGAGGGCATTATGAGGAGGTGCTGTATGAAGGGAAAATGCTGAATGTTCTGTGGGTGAGGTACGAGGAACAGGTCTCTGATGCAGAGGAAAGAGAGAGTTTGTTACAGAGAGAGTGATCAACAGTGTCAAAGACAGAGGACAGATCAAGAGGAAGGAACACAGAGTAATGATGTTTAGCTTTGGCAGCTAGCAGATCACTGGTGACTTTGGTTAGGGTGGTTTCAGTGGACCCATTCAGTCAGAAGCCAAATCATAGCAGATCAAAGAGTGAGTGGAGTGAGAGGTAGGAAGACAGTTCAAGACAGACATGTTGTTTTAGGAGTTAGGGATGAGGTACGATGGGATTGGGTCAGGGCACAGGTGGTAAGGTATGATTTGGAGATTAAGGTGGAAAGCTTATTTTCAGTGATGGGGGGTAAATTGGGTTAATTCGGAAGAGCACAGAGTAGTTTGAATTTTATGTTTGAAATATGAGGCAAAGTCTTCAGTCGAGATGAGGGGGTGTGTTAGAGGAAAACCAAGGACTGAGCAAAGAGTAAAAGGTATTAAACAATTGTTTGGGGTTTTGGGAAAGAGATGATATAAGAGTAGTGAAGTATTCCTGCTTACAAGAGGTGAGAGCAGACTTGAAGTTGAGAACAGCTTGTTTATTTGTAATGAAGTCTTCCTTAAAGGGGTTTGCTTCCAGTGTTACTCTGCAGCATGTTGTCTGGTGAGTGTGCCAGGGTTGTCGATTGATTTGATGGGTTCTGCTGTGTGAGAGAGGAGAGGGCTGAAGAAATTGTGCTGTTGTAGAAAGCAATGGCTGTGAAGAGACGATATGATGGACAAAGGTAAGAGAGAGTCATAGAGTGTGAAAATGAAGAGGTGTTTGAGGTTCCTTGAAACGTGTGCTAGTTTATGATGATGGTAGGGATACCATTGAAGAGAAAGTGTACAAGCCAGGTATTGAAGTGGTCAAAAAGGCAGTAGCAGGCCCTGTTGGTCTGTAAATGATGACAATTTGGAGGGAGAGTAGATAGTGAACTTCAAAAGAAGGGAGATTGGAGAAGGGTTGAAGGAGCAGTTAACCTAATAGGAGTACACCTCCACATCCACCCTGTCTGGATAGGGAGTGTGGGTAAATTGGAGTTTTCCATAGGAAAGTGCAGTAGGGGAGATGTGTCTGTGGGTTCCAGCCATGTTTAAGAGACCAAGGAATGTAAGTTTTCTGAAGAAATGAAGAGTTTGTGGATGTAGGAAGATTATTGCAAACGGAATGTGAGTTTCATAATGCTACAAGTAGAGAGACTAGGGAAGCAGAGGTCAGGTGAAGGGGTATGAGGTTGTAGAAGTAAGAGCAGTTAGTGTTAA
Source organism: Rhinella marina (assembly GCA_900303285.1). Taxonomy (NCBI): domain Eukaryota; kingdom Metazoa; phylum Chordata; class Amphibia; order Anura; family Bufonidae; genus Rhinella; species Rhinella marina. Next base: position 11,492 of record ONZH01001405.1, on the reverse strand, counting down.
AACCTTGGTGATGGAAGGGAGACAGATAGTGAGGATCATTTGAAGGGAACCAGGATTAGAAGATATGGTGAAGGAATAGTGGGGTAATGAAATATTTTGAGGGATCTGGAAGCAATAATTGTGACTAAAAAAAAGAAAACAGTTTGTTGTTTTAAGATGGAGTGGAAAAACATTGCAGAATGTATACGGGTTTTGGTGTTACCTTCTGTTCAGGTCTGGTTTAATTCCTGGTATAATTCCTGTTGTACACTTAAATTTTGGACTTAGATGTTACAAATAGGTCAAAATGGCCAGATATCTACAATATCTTTACCTTGACAAAAGAAAAGTCTAGCTACAATTAATCTTCTAAAATGTATAAGTATACATTTTAGAGTATACATAAGCTTGACCTCAGTGTTTGCAAAATATTCTTCATGTTCCTGAAACAATCTTGTAGAAATGTATCATCAGAATTTGTCAGAAAATAGCCTATTTTTTTTTTATCTGAATTTTCAGCCTTCCTTTACATTATTAACACTCTCCATATCACTGTCCATATTAAGTAATATTTCAAAAATATTGCATACTGACCAGTGAGCATGCTCTGTAGTTTTGTTGTGATGCCTTTATGCTTGTGCTGTGTACACTGAGGTCTGGATCAGCAGTCCTCGGCATTATAAAAGGACAATATTAAAAGTAGTACAAACTCCTTGGGCCAGTTGCTGCTAAGACATTGCAGTGGCTATGATGCTAAGAGCACAGGTAATATTCTATACCCCAATGAAATAAAAATGTGTAACACACAACAAGTATGCTGTTCTACTATCTAACAAAACACATTCACAAGCACATAAACTGACTATTTAACAAACAATATAGTAAACGGACCTATAAAACCAATTGCAGTCAAAACATGAATGAACACATATAAAATAGAATAATTCCTAATATGAATGAAAAAAATGAATGTAAAAATTATAAAGGTTATTCGATCTTCAGGGCTCTTGTGCAAGTAGATTATTGCTAAGATAATACAGAACAGTCCATTCTATTAGGCTACTTTCACACTAGCGTTTTTAAATTCCGGTATTGAGTTCCGTCATAGGGGCTCAACACCGGAAAAAAACGCTTCAGTTTTGTCCCCATTCATTGTCAATGGGACAAAACTGAACTGAAGACAACGGAATGTTCCTGAAAGCATTCCGTTCCGTCTTCAGACCGGAGAACAAACCGCAGCATGCTGTGGTTTTCTCTCCGGTCCAGGCATCCGCACCAAGACGGATCCGGAATGACCCCCAATGCAAGTCAATGGGGACGGATCCGTTTGGTGTGACACCAGTAATCCGGATCTGTCCTTCATTGACTTGCAATGGGGGGTATTCCGGTTCCGGCTAACACAGAAATACAGAAATACATACAGAAATACATACATACAAGACATACATACAGACATACATACACATACATACATACTCACATACTCCAGGCAGGGACGCCGGCAGCATGTCTTCACGCACCTCCTGCGCGCAGCTATGACGTTTCCCCACTGCACCCAGCAGAGGGCGCTGTGGGGAATCTTCATCACTGAGCGCAGGAGGCGCATGAAGACATGCTGCCGGCGTCCCTGGCTGGAGTATGTAAGTATGTCTGTATGTATATGTATGTCTGTATGTTTGTATGTATTTCTGTCCCCAATGTCTGTGTCAACATGTGTGGGGCCGGAGCGCTGCTCCGGCTCCACACATGTATCAGCGGCAGCACGGATCCGTTGGCACCCTGTAGGTGCCGGATCCGTGCTGCCGCTAGTGTGAAAGAGGCCTTACACTAGCAAAATACAGTATGGGCCTAATATATCACAGACTAGTCTATGATAACCCTGTGCACTGCCAGGGCAGTGCCTAATTTATGAGGAGGCATACCCCTCATCACAAATTATGTGCAGAAACTGGCAGTCCATGCTTCCATTGACTGCAATAAAGATATAGGTATCTTTATTGCAATCAATGGGTTTCAAGTGCGAAGGGCCCCCTTCATCAGGACAATTACAGATTAAAAGACAATTGCATGACAGTCCATTTTAAAAACAAGCTTTTGGTGAGCTGGCCGGAGGGCAAGGGGCCGAGTCAGGGCGTGTTTTGCATAATTGACTTCAGTAATGTATTCAAGCCGCCGGGGATACATTTTACCATTCCCCTACATATAGAGAAAATGCTTTCATGGGGCTGATCGTTTGTTTAGTGTGGAGTCCGATAGAGAAAAACTCTGTCTGTTTCTAGCACACTTTTCACTGAGATAAGTTCTTGCTAACTCGCACATATTGGTGGAAATGTGGTCTTATGTGAAAATGTGTTTCCATGAAACAAGAACTGATTTTTATCCTTGCATGTCATTATACATATCAAGCTATCTATTAATCTCTTCATCCACTCATCCTAAACTGTTACTATAGACAATATGTCGGAACGTAACAAGTACACCTCTCTGCAGAGCCAGTTGACTGCAGAGATGATGTTCTGCATACTAAAACACATTTTATGTTATTTTGTAAGAACATGGGGGCTGCGATGTGGCCTCTCATCGCCATACCAGACGCATCTCCTATAGCTGATAGTAGAGACAGGGCAGAGGTTACATGTCCATGCACACGGGGGCATGGAGTGGCCCCTCAATACCAGGCCAATTACGCACCTTTGTTTTGGGTACGTAGATAGCTGCATACCATAACACACCGCTTGATACTCTTTAAAGGGAATCTATCACAAAAACCTGTTCTATATTTTATTTATGCTAAAAAAATCTATTATATATTTGTAAGAAATAATAAATAAATAAATAAAAATTCCAATGTGTGAAATATTATAAATAAATATTAGATTTTACCATATTTACCATCTTTGGTCACCAGGGGGAGCTCTGCTGGCCAAATGAGGCTTTGAGCAACCTGTAAGTAGGCATGCTGCAAAAAAGTGGGTGGTACCAATGACATCACCAATTCACACCTTCAGCGGTGACATCACTGCTTCAGCAAGATAAGATGAGACAATGGCTTCATTACAAAAACACAGATCTCTGCTCCTCAGTCTCCTCCCCACTGGTCACATGGCCGATTACATCACTAAGGTCCTACAGCCCCAAGAACCTCCATCTACTCTGTTTCTGAGTCCCCAGCAGCAAGGAGGGAGGACCTGGCTGTGTGTTACTGGTGTCATCACAGGGGCGGGCTCACATCTTCCATTCATTCTCTATAGGGTCAGCAGCGACTGAGGAAGCCTATGTACATGCCTGAGGTGCCATTGTGTTGTAAATCCAGACTGTCACACTTTACTTCCAACATGGCAGCCCCCATGTAAGGCAAGAAAACTGAACTAAAAAAAAAAACATTTACACAATTTGAAAAATACATTATGTTAAAACCTGCTTTTGTTATGTTGTAAAACATATCAAAAATTTTTTCTTCGCGATAGTGTCCCTTTAAGTGCCCTGTCGTATCTTACTTTACACATTTTAGGTGTGGGGGTACCGCGGTGCGAACTCCTGCTGCCGGTCCTATTGCGCACCTCACTGACGGGATGGAGAGAAGTCCCCCGCTTGCTATATCCTATCATTGCTTTGCTATGGCTTGTTACTCCTTCACTATTGTATAAGTTTTAAGGCTGTGACGGCTGTGGTGCGGCCTTGGATTATTATATATACCCGCCGGCATCCTGTATTCTCAGAGTTCCGACAAAACCAGCGCTGAGTAGTAACCAACGCTGAATGCAGAATCAGTGCTAATTGCTTAAAACACATTATCACCATAATATGACATCACGGTAACAAATAGATATGAGGCCATGCGTTCTTGTTTCATGGAAACACATTTTCACATATGGCTACATTGCCCCCAATATGTACAAGTTTGCAACAATTTATCTAATTGAAAAGTGTGCTAGAAACAGATGGAGTTTTCCTCTATCAGACTCCACACTGAACGAATGATCGGCCCCAAAAAGCATTCTCTCTCTCTCTATATATATAGGGGAATGCTACAATGTAACCCCGGCCCACTTTAATACATTACAGAAGTCAATTATGCAAAACACGCCCTGACTTGGCCCCTTGCCCTCCGGCCAGTGCGTCAAAAGCTTGTTTTTAAACCGAATGTCATGAATTGCCTTTTAATCTGTAATTGCACTGATCAGGGGCGTAGCTATAGGGGAAGCAGGGGAAGCGGCTGCTTTGGGGCCCAGACTCACAAGGGGCCCCCTCAGGAGGAATACTAAAAGATTTTATTGTCAGGGCCCCCTCAACAGTATTATACAATGACATTATATATAGTATGTACGTGTAGGAAACGGACGGAGCGGCTGCCGGGCCTCATCTGAGAGAGCAGTTTTGACCAGCCACAGGAGTGGGGGATGCCGCGAGTTGGGGGTTGCGAAGAAGTTGCTGAGAGGGGGGCCCGTTCTAAAATTTGCTGTGGGGCCCCGTCAGTTGTAGTTACGGCCACTGGCACTGAATGAAGGGGGCGTTTCGCCCTTGAAACACGTTGACTGCAATAAAGATACTTAATCTTACCTACAAGACTTATCTGTTTCATCCGCAGTGCCAAATGAGTGGTTTCCCTATTTCCCTTGTTTTCTTTTCTTTCAAGCCATCCCGAACCAGGGCAGCAGCACAGCACTTTCCTTTGTTGGTGGGGTTAAAACCAGCGATGCGTCTATAGCTGTTGTGACTCCTCACAACTGGTGCACTCACTTGCCACTAGAGATGAGTGAAGTTTGAAAAATTCAGGACGATTCGCTAAAGTTCTTCAAGAAATTCAATCTGTTCTGAATTAATTTGTACAAAATCACAGTAAATCTGGTATACTCAGGCCATTTCTGCCTAATTGCATGCATCCCACTTGGTGGCCCAATCTCAGTGTGAAGGCTGGGAAACTTTAAACGGCAGGGAGAGTGTATCGCTGTGTGCATTACATCCTAGTGCAACCCACATTCATAATTAAACAGGACCTGTCACCACTCCTGACATGCCTGTTTTAATAGCTTCATGCATTCCCCATGTAATAACAATTCTGGTACATCTATTTCATATGTCTCTATGTTGTGCCATTTCTTTATTATTTCTACTAGAAGTTATGAATGAATTGTTAGCAGTCTGCAAGTAAGGGTACTGAGGGGTGGTAACAAGTTGGGGATGTTTACCTGCACCGTCTCACTTTATCCAGTCAGTGCTGCCATTGTCAGACTGCTGCAGGGACACCCCTTCCCCAACCGGTTACCTCCCCTCTGTACCCTTACTGCAGACTGCTAGCAATTCATGCATAAGTTCTAGTAGAAATAATAAAGGAATGGCATAACATAGAGCCATAAGAATAGATGTACCAGAATTGTTATTACATGGGGAATGCATGAAGCTATTAAACAGGCATGTCAGGAGTGGTAACCGGTCCTCTTTAATCCATTCTGTAAGTACTGTGCCATCAGTATTACAGGCACCAATCAGTATATCACCGTCTACATCACTGTGCAGTGCACAGTGATTCATAGCTAACCCTTCTGTTAGCTGTGCATCAATATTACAGGTCAATAAAAGTGTCAGGTCTAATTTATCACCCATAGACTTAACCGTGAAGTGGCCCCACGACACAGTGGGGGACCGTGGCAGCAGCAGTGGCAGTAGTTGCCCTTTTAGAGAGTGGGGACCGTGGCAGCAGCAGTGGCAGTAAAAAATATCCTGTAGTTTGAGCATCCATAAAGCCTTGTTCAGATTGTCAGTATTTCGCATCAGTGTCTGATCAGTAATTGTAAGCCAAAAACAGGAATTAGTCCAAAACAGAGATAAAATGCAATGGAAGTATTTGCATTTCATCTGTATTTTGGACCCACTCCTGCTTTTGGCTTACAAAATTCTAATACAAATACCGATGCAAAACACTGACCAAACACTGACTAAAAGAAGGTACTGTATTAGCTACAATGAATTTGGGTCGAGTTGGTGGAGTGATTTGTGTAGTTCATTCCAATACCCAACAACACTCCCATATAGCAATAATCTAGCTGTAATGTTTGATCCAGCCATCAAGTTTGGCCCCATCTGGTTTTAACCCAAATACATTTCGAATACAAAGTACTATTAAAGGGGTTCTCCGGGCTTTTAATATTGATGATCTATCTTCAATATTAGATTGGCTAGGGTCCGATACCTGCCACCCCCGTTTATCAGCTGTATGAAATGACGGCACACGAAGTGTGCATGTGCCGTCTCCTTTCTCTCTTCCTGCTCGCTGCTGCTGTGTCTATGGCAAAGCAGCAGCAGGAAGAGAGAAGGGAGATGGCACATAAACAATTGCAATAACAACGCAGACTAATTTTTTTGCTAAAAGAACGTATTACCTACTATGAATTTGGAACTACCTATAATTGTGTGTTGAACAGTAATCCAAAAACCCCTACAAAAAAATGTCAACACACACAATTGCGCTAAAATAAACTTTATTTATATTAGAAAAATAAGAATAAAAGTATGGCTAAACCATATACACAGTATCATAGTGTGGTGGCGAGAATAGCATAAATAAACGGATGGTCTGGTACAGAGTGACATGTATACCTTACACAAATGACAGATCACACAACAATCCACGGAAAAATTCAGCAATAAAGTGCATAGTGCAAACAGAATAATAGACGTTGTGTATTCCACTATGGCCAGGGTGCACACAACCGTGCACCACAGGACAGGTGGAAACGAGTTACAAGACCAACATGAACCATAATAATAAGACCAATCAAACCGTGACCCCAACGTACGTTTCGCGCTGTGGGCTTCCTCAGGGAGTGTCTGACTCCCTGAGGAAGCCACAGCGCGAAACGTACGTTGGGGTCACGGTTTGATTGGTCTGTATTATTATGGTTCATGTTGGTCTTGTAACTCGTTTCCACCTGTCCTGTGGTGCACGGTTGTGTGCACCCTGGCCATAGTGGAATACACAACGTCTATTATTCTGTTTGCACTATGCACTTTATTGCTGAATTTTTCCGTGGATTGTTGTGTGATCTGTCATTTGTGTAAGGTATACATGTCACTCTGTACCAGACCATCCGTTTATTTATGCTATTCTCGCCACCACACTATGATACTGTGTATATGGTTTAGCCATACTTTTATTCTTATTTTTCTAATATAAATAAAGTTTATTTTAGCGCAATTGTGTGTGTTGACATTTTTTTGTAGGGGTTTTTTCTACTATGAATTTGGGTCCAGTTGGTGGCCAGGTTTTATCCATCCAGCAAGTTTGGCCCATCTGGTTTTATCCCTAATACAAGGAGTTATTTGACCCCAGCCATTCTGCTTCTAACTTCCTGGAAGGTCAAGTGACGTTCAGCACTAACTGTTATGTGATGCCCTTACATGTTTGGGGCTGCACATGCTCTGCACTGAAGGGATCACCGTGTGTCTACCCTTTGCCAACAGATGCTGTTACCTGCGCAATGTCATTGTCACGCTATGGTGTGGGAGAGAAACACCACACTGAGCACACACCGAAGCACTACAGTGAGCAGAAGATCGGATCAGCAGGTAAGGAGCCAGTGACAAGGAATACCACAGGACCAAGTGCACCGGATATACTTGGGGCCAAACCCAGAGGGCAGAAACCCAGTGAGCCCCGTACTTCACAGAGCCCCAGATGGTAGGGATGCACTTAACCGAAACTCACTGCTGCACTTCAGGAAGGTCCGCGGTGCACCTGACAACTTACCTGCAGATACAGCTGGAAGAAGCACCAGCAGACCACACTCCAAAGACTGGAACCCAAACAACTAACAGGACACAGTACACACAACACACCCAGGAACCAGCTCACTAGCAACAGCTCACAGTTTCGCTGTTCCCTCTCCGGGTAACTCTGAAGCCCTCTCACCGAAGGCACATACGTACAGGGAATGTCTGGACTCCATGTCAGAAGACAACATAGCAAGTCACAGACCAAACACCCACCCCGGAACATAAACCACACAGAACATAATCGGGAAAGGTAAGAGGATGGGAAGACCTCGATGACATAGTTAAGGTGGTCACCAAGGACTGGGCAAATGGAATCCTAGGAAAGTACATTAGCTCCAGCACCAAAGGAGGCTGGAGCACAACTAACACACCAGGCTAGCAACAACAGAATAAAAGCACCTAGTAACCACACCCAGGTCAATATGTTAACCCCATGAGAACAAGAGAGGGAAGGAAGGAAAGTATGCAAGAAGAAGGGGACATAACCAACAACCAAAACTACACGTTGCCCTGGCAACCAGCATACACGGCAAACAACCGCAGCCAGTACACCAGGGCACAAACGTGAGCAACATGGAAGCCGTGTCACAGAGAACAACCGAGACCATGACACCACCAATTTACACATTGCCCTTGGCAACCAGCATCACAACCACATCCAGTAACGCCAGGGCACAAATGCGAGAAACCAGAAACACGTGTCCCGATAACCACACGGTACGTGACAGTCGTTCTTCCATAGGGATCAGGGATTTTAATACTGGAGCAGACAAACTTATTTGGTAAAAGACTAATTATTCTCTAAAAGACTAATTTTTTGCCTACAAGACTAATGTTTTCGCTAAAAGAATAATCTTTCAGATAAAAGAATAATTGTTCCGACAGAAAACGACGATCAACTTGTTATATTTATTTGCACTGCCTACAGGGTGTTAAATAAGATCGCTGTGTAACACTAAATCACAGCAACTGTTTGGCTAACAGAAGCGGTTAAATATCAATGTAGATAATACTTTAATAGTCCCACCATGGGGAACTTCAGTGTTACAGCAGCACAGAGAATACAAAAACTCCAAAATAAAGGCATTACAGTACAAATTTTTAAAAAACTTAAAAAATAAGGGATATAGATATCACAGCTCATAGAATTCAGTCTCGGTATGTAATGATATCCACAGGAACGATATCCACAGGAACCCCTTGGCGATGAGTGCAGTCTATGTCCGCTAGGGTCAGTGTTGGTTTTATAGCCTAAGGCCCCTTTCACATGAGCGGGAGACTAAGACGTCTCCCACATCGTGTGCACTGTACTGCACTGCCGGCACTGAACGGGTGGGGGGTTACATAGCATTATACTGATTTATGATGCTATGTAACCCTTACAGTTCTGGAATGTATTAGATAACATTGTCAGCATTATCCAACACATTCCAGAATTGTATGGGTTACATAGCATCATAAATCAGTATAATGCTATGTAACGCCCGTTCAGTGCCGGCAGTTCAGTACACTGCCCACGATGCGGGAGACGTCCAAGTCTCCCGCTCGTATGAAAGGGGCCTAACAGCGGCAGGGAGGAATGACTTCCGTTAGCGCTCCTTCTCACACTTGCGGTGAAGCAGTCGGTCACTGACGGTACTGCTCAATCATAGGATGGGAGTTGCTTATCTATTAAGCAATGTGGACACACCACAAACTGTAAAATGAGACCGGAGTATCACCCCAATTTGTAATTCAGGGCCGAATAGAATTGCTTAACTATTAATCAATGTGTCTATCTATAACAGAACAGATTAAGTATTAATGGAGCAGCAAGTGAACTAGATAAATGTGCCTTTATATTAGACCGCCTGTTGAGACTGCGTCTGATGCACAATAAGTCTATGTATAATAGATCAGATTAAGTATGAATGGCACAACAGGTGAACAAGATGCACAGGGGGATTAAACTGAGCCTGCACTGTTCCTGCAGTCTCCCAATGCTCTCTCTACACTGTCTAAATACTCTCCCTATGATCTCCATGCACTGTCCCTATCCAATATTCTACAATTAAAAGCTTTCTAACAACAAATCTCTCCCAGTGCTCAGTTCACAGTGAAATGGCAGAGACCGCACCGGATGAGGGTTTTATAGAGCTGTGACATCACAGGGATGGCTATCTGCTGATTGGCTGGCTGCACAGCATTAAGGGTCATATCGCATTCCAAGGCTACGTACGTTCACTTTGTAACACATGTAGCCTCCATTTTAGGAAAAAAAGATTGGTTACTACGATGTGCGAGGAAATTTACATTCATAGCAAATCTTTTTTCCTGAAATTCAGATCGAAGTCAATTTGTTTAACTTTAATTAGCTCAACACTACTTGCCACCCTCACCAAGGTGGTGGAGAAACGTCATTTGTACAAAAATTTTGCACAAGTGGTGTTTAGAAAGCCGCAACCAAGCAGTTTGCGGCTTTTTCATGCCAGAACACTGGCAAAACTAAATGATATATCATGGCCCATATTTGTTTGTTGTATTTGAAAAAGGTCAGAAAGAGCTGCCTTGAGTCATGTCTAGCTGCCAATCTATACAGAGGATATGATAGGATAGGATATGACACGTATTACAAAGAATGGAGTGATGCACATGCCATACCTGAATGGGGCATTCTACTGCGTGGGGACATTAAGAGGGCATACAGGGCCCAGACGGCATATTGTAAACTCTTGATTCCTGTCCAGTACAGACTAGCCATGGTGGTGGGGGGGCCTGTTAAAAAATTTGCCTTTTCTAGTTACACCACTGGAACAAACCATTATATTTTTACAATTAGAAGATACTGCACTGTGGTGGTGAAGGGTGCAATGTGCCAGGGTATATTACAACTACTGCTATTTATCCCGCAGGTGAACTGTATATGAAGTGTGATGAGTTTTCAGATATTCAAGGTGTTTCCAATGTATCCCTAGATGGATAGCAGAGATAGAGGAAAAACATGCAAACAGCTGGAACATTATTAATGCCACCCACATATTACTAGAGTAATAGTGTGGATTCTACATCCACTAGGGCTCTGTGGGGGTACATTAGCCTCCTAGACTGATCATCCCATAGCTTTTACCATTTTTACAGACAAAATGGAGATGGAGAGCGTCCTTAAAAATGATTTTAGGGATTAGGGATAAGCTTAGGGTAAGGACCTCAAAGGTAGTGGTTTCCGAAATACTACTTGTACCACGAGCCACACAAAAGAAAGGCAGCAGATTAGGGAGGTTAACAAGTGGCTCAAGAACTGGTGTAGGAAGGAGGGGTTTGGGTTCCTGGAGAACTGGGCTGACTTCTGTCAGCTACAGGCTCTATCGTAGGGATGGGCTGCACCTCAATGGGGAATGGGCAGCTGTGTTAGGGGAGAAGATGGCTAGAAGGCTGGAGGAGTGTTTAAATTAGGGACTGGGAGGGAGGGTAATTACATTATAGGAGGGGAAGATAGAGACCTGGGATGAGCTAATGGAACTGGGGAAGAAATGGAAGGAGGGACTAGAACAGTTCAGAAGGAAAGGTGTAGGGTAAAAAAAAAAAAAACCTCTTAATTGTATGTACACTAATGCCAGAAGCCTGACTAATAAAAACTGGTGAACTGGAATTAGTGATGTGTGAGGAGAACTATGGCATAGTGGGAATAACTGAGACATGGCTGGATGATAGCTATGACTGGTCAGTTAACGTACAGGGTTACAGTCTGTTTAGAAAGGATC
>ONZH01001404.1:0-84268 GCA_900303285.1 Rhinella marina | reverse complement strand
TGTCCCATTCTGCAGGTACAAACATAACAAATATAAATACAGCACATACAATGCCACTAGTATACCATAGCTCCCGTCCCAACCGTTCCGGATTAGGCTGGACTGTCAGGATTTTAGCAGCTGAGTCCGGGAATGGGTGGCTATGTCCCGTGGTCAGCTTTCTTTGCATCCATAAGAAGCAGAGACGGGTGACAGTAAGCAGGGAGCAGTCCCTTCACCTTCCCCGACGTCCAGTGTAATGTCTCCTTTTGGCTGCCCACATACAGTATAATGTCTTCTCCTTGTGGCCCCAAGTGTTTTTTTTATTCTAAATGGGTATTATTTATTGCAATACATTTCTTAATATCTTTATTGTGGGAATATTTTTGATATCGCCCACTCCAGACACATTAGATGCAGCATGAGCACGTCTTTGAGTCTGTGTGTAGGAGGAGGAAGCACTAACTATGAAGGGGCATATATTTAAGGGTACTTTCATACTAGCGAGAGAGATCCGGTGGGCTGCTACGGCCGGGAACAGCCCAACGGATCTCTCCGGATCCAGCATTTGCCTGACACAAAAAGGAGAACGGTCAACCGCATCAACAATAATGGGTGACGGTGCTGAACCGGCCGCTATCCAGCAAGAACGCCGGGAATTTGCAGGGCAAATACCGCGGATCAGCCTGCCGGATCACCACCACATATGTGAAAGTAGCCTAAGGCAAATTACTGTGAAGGGGCACGTATCTGAGAATATCTTCACTTGTTTGAGTGGAGTTAGAGGCGTGGCCTAGCATGAAAAAAAATTTCTGCAGCGCACCACGCACGCCCACGTTGTCCTTCTATACGGTTTTCATTATTGGAACTGGTATCAGGGTTGCCAACCCAAATTTTTTTTTTTCTGGACAACTTTGGACAACTTATCCCAAAATCACGGACGGTCAACATTTTTAAAGGAAAAATTTGAAAACCATAATGAAGGATAAATATAAAGTAATAAAGGTCTATAGCTCAATATACTGATCAGAACTCATTAACCCCATTTACTGTGAGCTGAAAAATGATGATAATTACCACCAAAATAATCTAGTATCACCAGCCTCTAAAAAATCACGGACCCCTATATTTTTTTCACGGACATAGGAAAAAAGTTGCCTATTTTTACGGACTGTCCAGAAATTTGTGGACAGTTGGCAACCCGGACTGGTATATATACAATACAGTACACTAATTTATTAACATGATTTTACTTTTTAAATATTTTGTTACTTACCCCTTCTTATCTCCTCCCGTATCTCCTTTAGCCACTCTGGGGTTTTGATTTTTAGATCCGACCATCGGCGTTGGATCTGGCCGGGGGTCCGCACAGTCCTACACCTATGTAGGAGGCCTCGGATCACCACCTCTATTACCTCCTTTTTGTGCACATGTTGATGGCGGTGTGGGCCATCATAGTTCTCCCGGTCCATGACACGGACCATGTATTTGAGCTCCTCTGAGCTAAAAGCAGCTGCTCTTCTTGCCATCGCTAGGCCTCTACGTCGTGCGTGCGTACGTACGTACGAATAGTACGAATAGTACGCTAAAGATTTGTACGCTAATGCGTACGTATTCCGTCAAGTAGCGTACTTTTAACAACGCTTAGCGTACGCATTAGTTTAAATTCTCAAATATGCGTATATTTTGCGTCGCCGTTGTTCAAGTCACTTTGATTTTTTCTACTTTTTTCATTGGAATAGCAACTGCAAGTAAACGAAACTATACCCTACCAGACTCCCATTATTGTTGCAGCAATTATTCAGCGTTATAGCAAGGTTCGTTTTAGGTTCGGTTCGTACGAATCCGAACTTCAAGAAAATTCGCCGAACCAAACCGAACCGAACTTTTCAAAAGTTCGCTCATCCCTAGTCAAAAACAAGAATGTCATTTTTACAAGGCAGCAAAATATCACTGTAATTACAATCCACCTGGAGAAGGCGTGCCCCAGACCAAGCAGGACTCAAAGCCGATAAGAGAAATCTGGTCCAGCACTGCTGTATCTCCATGAAAGCAGAGACTTTATTATAATGAATGAATATAGAAAACAATGACGATTTTTGGGCTACACTAGCCTTTTCTCGAAGCTTACTGACATTCACGTTAAATAAAGGTGTGAATACTGATGCCCGAAATGCGGCAGAGTTTTGTATTTATTCAGTACAATAAAGTTCATGCTTTTATAGAGATACAGCAGTGCTGGGCACATTTTTGCTCATTCAACATAGCTAACTGAATTTTAACGTGGTACTGTAATAAGATTGCACCATTGCAAGAAGTCAGTTCATGAAATTTCTTTCCTCGTAGATATTCCACCAGCAACTGTAAGTACTATTATTGCAAAGTGTAAGTGCATGGAAGTGCAGCGAGCCCCAGAAGATTGGGTGCAGAGAATGGGAGTGGGAGTGGTAGCGGTTATGATGAAGTGTTGTATCACAGTGTACTCCCTCAGGCTGTTGCCCCCTGGGGATCAGTGCAGTGGAAATGTAGTATTTAAGAATGAGGCCAGAATTAAATGTAAAAAAGTCTCTTTTACTATGTGCAATGTATAACTTCAAATAAGCGGCCTGAGGAAGCGCAAGTGCGCGAAACGGCCGTCGCCGCTGAGCTCCATGTGAAGTGTAGCGTCCGCACTTCTATCCCTGTATGTACACTTCTGAATAAAGATTGGTGAAGCTGGAAGATACTGGTGAGTGCCGTCTCATTTGTTCATCTCTCTTTTGAAGTGAGGGACTGAGCAGCGCGTTCAGTATTCACTTGCCCGTAACAGTTACAATTGTGCAATCTATTGCTCAGTGTTGGAGGATTTGGGGCAGTGCCATCGACGGTTCATATAACTTCAAATACATTCAATTTCAAGTGCAATTTCCTGGCACCAGTAAAGAATTTGGAAGCAGTTTGGTTGGCTACAGTTTAGCACTTGAATTGTACTGGCCTAGTAGTAGTCTGGGTTATGGGTGTCTTACCTGAAATCCCTTACCTGATAGCAGTGTCTTCAATTGCTGGTTGTAGCTGTTCACTCTGCTTTCTGTCTTCTCAAAGATTTACTTGAGGATGTATATCTTTGATCTCTCTGGAGAGTCCTCTTTAGGAGCAGAAGCTCAGGCATGTGCTTACTCTCTACTATCTGTATTGACAGGAACTCCCCCTCCTGGCAGGAAGCAGGACCAGCCCACTCCTACCAAGAGGGGAGGAATAAGGTGGTTAGCCCTGTCTCTAGTTGACATTTGCCATCCAAATCCTTGGATGGCAAATGTCAACTGGAACAAATGGCCAAATAAATGCAAAAATACATAATATATAAAACAATAACTATTTACCCCAGGTCTGGGGTACTAAAAAAGCATTTAGGAAGCACAGAAATTCAACTTTGAAGTAGCAAACCATATAATGTTACAGAATGGGGTGGGGAGTTGCATAGTGCACTGCAGACTTACAAACGTCCTCTGGCATTAACATCATACAAAATCTGTGCACCGGGATTTACATTGTATGGTTTTCCATGGCCAGGCAGCTGCATGAAAGTCTTACATCACCAAGTGCAATGCCAAGTGCCAGATGAAGTGGCGTACAGTATGCCACCACTGGCCATTGTGCCATCTGTAAAGTTTGATGGAGGAGGGATAATGCTATAGTGTTGTTTTTCAGGGGTTGACGTAGGCCACTTAAGTCCAATGAAAGGAAGTATTACAGCTTTACCATACCAAGACATTTTGGACAATTGTATGCTTCCAAATTTGTGTGAACAGTTTGGGAAGGACCCTTAGCATGACTGCCCCAGTGGAGAAAGCAAGGTCTATAAAGCTATAGTTAGGTGAGTTTGGTGTGGAAGAATGGGACTGGCAATCACAAAGCCGTGACCTGAAGCCCAACAAACACCTTTGGAAGAAAATAGAAAAGAGACTACGAGCCGCATTCTCTTGCCTAACATCAGTGTCTGACCTCACAAATGATCTTCTGGATAAATGGGCAACAAAAGACACTCAAAACTCTTTATAGAAAGTCCTTCCAGAAACATGGAAACTGTTTTGGCTATAAAGAGGGGACCAACTCTTTATTAATACTTTTGTCCACATAAAGTATCTTTATCTGGCCACTTGGTTGTTATGCAAGTGGGTGTGGACCCTCTGCTCTACTGAGCGGCCATACCCTGGAGGGACGTGACTAAGTAACTACCTTTTTACACTAAGGTAACTACCTTAGTTTTCACTAGAGCCTCTGATGGTAAGGATAGGCTTGGGCCGTTAGGGTTGTCACCAAATACCACTCCAGAGCAGTTCCCAGGCCAGTGGCAGCTGACTTGGGGGTCAGAGATACCAATGAAAGCACCGAGGGAAAGACGTAGTCAGGAAGTCCAAAGTCAGGGCAGGCGGTGATCAAGCAAAGTCCGTAATTGACGTCCAAGGTCAGAGGCAGGAGGCAATCAAGCAAAGTCCGTTTAGAAGCAGGGTTCGGTACACAGTAAATCAGAAACTTATCAAACACCTTCACACAAGGGACTAGACTTGCTAGTTACCAAGATTGCTCAGGCGCCTTCCTGAGGCAGGAAGCACATTTGAATACATCCTGCAACCCAGCCATAGGCTGGGGAGATATAGGGTTTGTACGTGCTGCCTTACCAAAGGAGGAGAGGCATACCCCGGCACACCCTAACAAACAGTATAGGACTCTAAGCAGGAATGAGAGACATAGCTGCACCCGTGGCAGCAAGGAAGGAAGCTCTGTCACAGGGCGCAAATACAACAGTTTAAGCTAACTGCTGCCTGCGCTTGTCAACATGGCAGCAGGAGGGAGTGGCGGAACCCGGCACCCATGCCTGTGTGTAGGGGCAGCAACGCAGGCACAGAGCGTTGGGCTAAGACTGGTGTCCTACAAACTAACATTGTGGTGAAAATAACTGAAGATACAACTAGCAAAGTATAAATAGTTATAACTAACTGTGGCACACTGTCATGGGTTGAGCACTGGCATGATGTAAATAGCCCATGAATAGCACTGCACTGACTTATTTTGTGGGGTTTTGACATGCATTGGATGATAGAAAGCACGCTTTCAATTGGCTGTTCTGTTTGGCAGATCTGGAAATGTTCTTCTTTTGCACCTTGATGACTGTTATTGTCATGAATTTCAAACCTGACAAAATAATTCACTTGTCTCAGCTGATAATACATTATAATCAGAAATTATTCAAATATAAGTCTTTAATTGTGTTAAAGAGGCTCCAAGTCAAAGGTTCACTTTAAGGTCAGCCTCGCAAGACTATATGGTGATGTTCAACTGATAAAAGAAAATTCTGCCCCTTAAGTTTTTATGCATTTTCATATATAAATGAGGTCAGGTAGGTTCATAAATGAGAAGGATCTAAGTGCGGTCTCAATAAAGTGATATCTATTTAGAGAGCTTCTTACCATCTCAGTGGAACAGCAGTACATTTTCTTTATTGGTGACTACAAGCTCAGCAGATTAATTGCTTTAAAGGCTAACCTTCTGGTATAGGTCCACTGGGTAGCTTACAGATTGCACTTTTCATATAATAAATGTCTTGCTATAGACAGAAAGTCTCATATGAATTGACCAGTAAGATCTTCAGTACAGAGAACGGTATAAACTGACTGTTCACTGCATTTATACTGTAAAAATGCACAATACAGCAGCTGTATTTGACAATCTTTCAACACTTACTAATTATGAGCCCACTGTCCTCATAAAAATTCAGACAGGCCAATAAAAAAATGTGTGTTATTTTCAAATGTTCAATATGATGGAGGTCACTAGAAATGAGGTGGTACTGCAGCCAGAATACATTAATGTTTTCCCATTAAGCATTTTACTGTGGTAGTGTCTACCTGTTGTTATGCCCTAAGGAAACAAGAATATAATTTCTTCATCTGAATGACAGGGATGGAGTGAAGACAATGATCTAGTCCAGAATCTTCAAATTTAATCAACATATTAACAAATGCAGCAGGATTGTTTTACACACAGGTTTTTTTTTTCTTTAAAAAAATGGCACTACATTTTTTTTTTTTTTGCCAAAGCCAAAAATGGATCTTATATCAAGGAAAAAGTTCTTTTATTTCCCATTCTTTGTGAATCCACTTCTGGCTTTGGTTTAAAAACTGCCAACATTTCTCCAATTCACACTGGCCTAAATTTACTAATGTGTCCTCATCTAGAATCTGTATAAAAAGTGGCATAAATTGGCACAATTTGGTGCATCTGGGGTTTTCCCAAAGTTTTTAATGCACTAGAAGGAAGGGGGTGGCTTCACAGGAAAAGGGCATGGCCTAAATCACACCATTTGCACTCAAATTAAGGCACAATTGTGAGTAAAATTCAGCCTTAATGTAAACCAACTAATAGTTTGTATACAGTGCATTTGGAAAGTCTTCACACTCTCTCACTTTTTTTAACATTTTGTTACGTGCAGTGCTGGAATAAAAATCAAGTTTTCCACCATCGGTCTGCTTTCAATGCACCATAATGAGAAAATGAAAACAGAATTTTAGAAATGTTTGCAAATTATAAAGCAAAAACTAAAATTTTGCACAGACATAAGTATTCAGATTCTTTCCTATGATACTTGAAATTTCTTGGGGCTTCCTATTTCTTTTGATCATCTTTGAGATGTTTCCATACCTTAATTGGTAAATTCAGTTGATTGGACGTTATTAGGAAAGGCATACCCCTGTGTATATGGGGTCTCACAGCTGACAATGCATATCAGAGCAAAAACAAGCCATGAGGAGGAAAGAACCGCCTGTAGAGCCCAGAGACATGTTTGTGTGGAGGCACAGATTGTCAGGGCTGGGATACACAGATAAGGGGTAGTGATCCCTAAGCTTAATCCCAACCCCTTTCCCTGCCTATTGCCCGCTCAGGCTAACCCCTGAGCCGACAACCAGAAGACTGAAAATACACTAACAAAAGAGCGGGGGATGGGAAGACAAACAAGACAGACAAACAAGAACCAAATGGGTAGTTAGGTAGCCGCGTCAAAACCAGGAGAGTACGTCAGGAACCAAATCAGCAAGCAGAGAGAAGTAGTCAAAAACACGCCAAGGGTCAAAGAACATAAAGAGTCTAAACTGCAGAGCAAGAATGTCAAACCAGGTAGTAGCAAGGAAACTCCAAACACTGGCATCTAGGTAAAAGTTAGAGGGCCTTAAATACCTAGCAGACCCCACCCAACCAGCTGACTGGGAGGAGAAGCAAGGAACAAAAACTTAACTCATGAGATACCAATGAACAGAAAATAAACAGACACTATATTGCTCGCGTTTTCTGGCGACCAGTAACAGGCCGCGAGCGAGAGTGCGCACCAGCCACGTCCCTGGCACTTATGACCGTTGCGCGTGTCCCCTGCCTGGGACGCGCATCCACAGCCAGAGACCGCCGGCTGGAGGAGGAGCCTGCCGAAATAGCGGACGAAGCCTGACCCCGGGCAACCACCTCGCCACCAGAGACAGGGGCAGGACCAGCAGAACGGGTGCAATGACTGCCGGTCCTTACACAGATCTTGAGAAGGTTACAAAAAATTCTTCCTCGAGCTTGCCGCCCCACGTAAGTAATTAGGGGAAAAGGGCATTGGTAAAGGAGGTGACCAAGGTGAGCAATGGTCACTCTGGCTGAGCTCCAAAGATCCTATGTGTAGATGGGAGAAACTTCCAGAAGGTTAACCATCACTGCAGCATTCCACCAATCTGGATTTTATGGCAAAGTGGTCAGAAAGAAGCTTCCCCTTAGTAAAGAACACATAAAAGTTTTGCAAAAAAAACACCGCAAAGACAGTGTATACCTTCAGAGGCAATTTTTTCTGACTGCATTTTACTTATTTTGGGCTTAAAATTAGTCTTTATTAGAAATATTGAGCGGTTCTGTCACAAACTGTTTTTCTAACTGTCTGAATCATACTTTTTACTTTCACTTTCTGCCGGTCATCTAATAAACATTATATCTAATCTACTAGGAGGTCATAAACACTTAAGCCACATTCTTATCAGCAAGATAATGATTGAACTATAATGAGTGTTTATAAGGTCAGAGATAAGGAGCCAGTCAGTTGAGCAGAAAGATATACATATCCTCCTACTAGAGCATCTCCCCATAATCGCATAACCTTTAACAACTCTTGGACTGTGTAACAACATTCTTTGATCAGATTAAACCAAGACTGAACTTTTAGCCTCAATTCTAAATGTCAGCATGGAGGAAAATCAGGCACTGGCCAAATACATCCCTACAGTGCACAATGGTGAAAGCAGTATCAAGGTGTGGGGGTGTTTTTCAGCTTCTGGAACATGGAGACTGGTCAGAATTGAGGGAAGGCTAAATGGAGTAAAGTACAGAGATATTCTTAATTAAAACTTGATCCAGAGTGCTCTATACCTCAGACTTGTATAACATACAGTGAGTGTGGACCCACTGTGCTAACTAACCAGTTTGGTTTTGGACTAAACCTAAGGGCATTGTCCTGGTAGTCCCTTGGTATTGACCCTAATTCCTATACAGGGATCTGGACTTCACTGCAGGGAAACAACCTGGCCGCTTCCTCCTAGAGTAGTCCCGGTGTAGTTAGCAACTGATCCATGAGGACCAGACACTGGTGCAAGGCACCGAGGGGTCAGGCAACATACACAGTTCGTAGACAGGCCACTATTTGGGCAGGCAGTCTACTAACATTTACAAGAAAGCAATCTGAGCTTAGGGCAGGCAGCGTTCGTATACAGTATATCCAAGAAAGCAATCAGAAACCAGGACAGGAAGCGAAGAATCAGTCGGAAAACAGGCAGGATTCGTACACAAGCTGACAGAATAAGCACACATTCAGTAGTGCTAAAATATCCGAAGCTCAATCAAGGAGGTGGAACAACCAGCTCAGCCAAATAGGAAGGCTGATAAGAACCTTAGTCAGAAGCTGGTCAGAGTGCTATAGGGAAATATTAACTCTAGCAGCATTGAAGAGAAGTTCACTGAGTACTAGTCCCAATACACACAGGGTGAGTGGAGCATTGCCCAAGCCCTCCCGTGAATGCGGGACCACAGTGGACACAGGCTATGATCATAGCAACTGGGCTGAAGGTTCACCTTTCAACAATACAAGCACACAGCCAAGACAACACAGGAGTGGCTTAGGGACAACACTGTGAATGTCCTTGAGTGGCCCAGCCAGAGCCCAAACATGAACCAATGAAACATCTCTGGAGAACCTGAAAATGCATCCAACTTTACAGAGCTTAAGATGATCTGCAGAAAAGAATGGCAGAAAATCCCCAAATCCAGGGCTGCAAACCTTGAGGCATCATACCAAAGAAGACTGGAGGTAATCGCTGCAACAGGTGCTTCAAGAAAGTGCTGATTAAAGGGTCTGAATACTTATGTCAATGCAATATTTTAGTTTTTCCTTTTCAATAAATTAGCAAAGATTTAGAACATTCTCTTTTCACTTTTCATTATGGGATATTAAATGCAGAATGATGGGGAAAAATGTGACCTTTTTTATTTTAGCACAAGGCCGCAATATAACAAAACGTGAAAAAAATGAAAGTGTCTGGCGACTTAATGAACACACTGTAGAGCTAGACAAAAGTATAGCCTGCACCAGATTTAAAATCAGCCTGAGCCACTGTGATAAGGCTAGGGCTACATAACGACATGTGTTGCGCGACATTGATGTTGCAGTAATGTCGCGCAACAATTTTTATAATTTAAGTCTATGGTGTCGCACTGCGACATGTGACATGCTGCGACTGCGACAGTCGCAGAAAAAAACATTTTGGATGGAGTTTTTGCAACTGTCGTGTTGCAGTCGCAGCATGTCGCATGTCACAGTGCGACACCATAGACTTACATTATAAAAATTGTTGCGCTACATTAATGTGACAAAATGTCGCGCAACAAATGTTGTTGTGTAGCCCTAGCCTAAATCTGGTGCACGTCCAGACAGCCAGTCTAAGTTTAGACCAGGGGTTAGCAACTTCCGTCACTCCAGGTGTTGTGAAACTACATCTCCCATCATTCACACTTGCTTGGCTGTTCTCTAAACTTTCACACAAGTGGAAGGAGCATGCTGGGAGTTATAGTTTCAGAACAGCTGGAGTGCTGAAGGTTTCTGATCCCTGGTTTAGACCATCCACAGTCTTATTAAATCTACCCTTTAAGTCTCTCAGTGTTTCAGCATTTTTTCTGGTAAGGATAATATCTGCTATTCTTATTGTTAAAACTACAGTAAAGATTTATTCTACCTCAAGTGCAAATTTGAAAAGTGCCTTACTGGTTAGAATACACCAGTGCTGTTTAGAAACAGAAACCTTGTCTTAGAGTATCAATAACTGAAGAAACTGTCATCTTCTCTGGCACTAGATGGCGTGCGGTACCATGCAGCAACCTGATTTCTTTGAATGAAATCAAATACTACTATTCTATACTAAATAACAAGAAAAAAAATTCTTTAATTTTTACACAATTCACTTCCAGTTTATGGTGGAACCAAAGGACTACTGGGACTAGAGGCTCACGATTTGAAGTGGAGAAGTGTGAATAAGAGTGATTTTCATTTTGGAAATTGAATTTGCTCAACTCCATCCATCATGTGAGTGCAATACAGTATTTTGCCTGAATTTATTAAAGAAAATCATCATGATAACTTGAATCCAGTCTGTGTAGTGTATGGTTTCAGAGCCAGGAATGGGTTTTCATACTATGCACAAATAGAGACCCCTGTTTATAACAAGGGGCCTTTGAGTTTTGACCAATTTAATGATTCTTCTTAAAAGAATGTGTGACTACTTGCAATATGAAGCATGAGCAATTAGATGAACAAATATCGTCCTTGAAAATTCTATAATTCTTGCTGCTCCTGTCACAGCATATAAAAACTATTTTTTGTTAGCCATCTTTACCCTTGCAGACATCTTCAAGTCCCCTGAACTATATATCTAAGGCAGGAAGGGATGAACCTCTCCTGTTGTGTCCTAGAACCCATAACATAGTTCTTTCCCAAACAATTTCACTCCTCACAGTGTTGTCACTGTTGTTTATTTAGAAGGGTTAATTTCATGTTAAAGATTTAATCTTATGCTACAGAGTTAATATTGTGATTCATTGAATTTCTTATTTTCTTGTGCACTATGTCCAAAATCAGGGGCGTAGCTAGAACTGGGCCCCACAGCAAATTTTTGTACAGGGCCCCCCTCTTCATGACCATCCTGGCATTGAATGTGTGCATATATAAGCATGGGTTCACATCACCTTTTTACCATCTGTTTGTAGTACTGTATATGTTGGAAAAAAGGGATACCAAAATGCAAGACACCACACTTTTGTATTCTGCAGAGTATGGCAAAAAAAGTATACTTTTTTACAATGGAATCCTATACATGCCACTGTACGTATAACATTAGTCTGGGTCATCCGTTAATGTATATGTTTTTAGTATATATTATATACAAGGCATAAAGGTGATGTGAACCCAGCCTAAGTGTTCCAAAATAAGCACTAGTACACAGCGGAGCGATGTGACAGAGAAGGGAGGCTGCCATGTACTGCAGGCTATAGTACAGAAGGCTGGTCCTGCTGGTCAGTAGTGAGGACTATGTTCTACTGGCTCATTTACTCTACTGGGAAATACAGGTCACACTACAGCATAATATACTGGAATCCACAGTATATTCTGTAAATGGATTAGCCCTACAACCAAATAATAACCCCGCCATACAGTGACCTGATAACGCCGCCATACAATGACCGGATAACACCGCCATGCAGTGACCGGATAACACCTCCATACAGTGACTGCATAACGCCTCCAGACAGTGACCGGATAACGCCTCCATACAGTGACCAGATAACACCTCCATACATTGAATGGATATAGGGTATAAGGGTGCACAGTACACGGTATGGTAAGGGGGCACTGGAGGGTATAAGAAGGCATAGTACAGGGTAGGATGCACATTATAGGGTATAAGTGGGCATAATAGCGGTTAGGAGGAACAGGTGTATCCCCTTATACCCTTGTACTGTGCTGCCAACAGTGCATGTTTAGGGGGCACAGTCCAGGGTAGAGGGCACAGTTCAGGGTAGAGGGCACAGTCCAGGGTAGAGGGCACATTCGAGTGTATGTTTAGGGAGCACAGTTGAGTGTAGGGGGCACAGTCCAGTGTATGGGACTTAGTCCAGGGTAGGGGGTACAGTCCAGGGTATCAGACTGACCAAAGCTGGCAGGGAGTCTGAAGCTGGCTCTGGTTTGCAGGCAGGCAGCGGTTCTCAGAAGTGGGTGGTGGGCGGCAATTCAAACTACAGCTTGGCTGACTGCTGGGCGGGAGGCTGGGGTCATAATAACCTGAGGCTGAGCAGGAGGCCAGGCGGCCATACAACCATGCGGCTGGGCACATTAACTTGTGCGGTACGGCTGGTCGAGAGGGCGGGCAGCCATACAAATGAGCGGTGCGGCTGGGTGAGAGGGCGGGCAGCCGTGCAGGCGGAATGGCAGATCACATCCAGGGTCCATCTGAACGACTGGTGGAGCAGCTTCCGCCCACCGCTGCTCCACCAATCAGATAACAGAGTGCAGCACAGTAGAGGAGAGGTAGGAGAATCCCTCTCTTCCCTCTCCTCTTGTTACATTAGAGGCTGCAGCAGTAGGAACCCCACCAACACCACCGGCAGTGAAAGAGTGGAATAGCCAAATTAAAAAAATTAAAAAAAATAAAATAATTTAATTTAATAGGACCCTGATGGCCACATCCCCCTGCTGCTGCTCCCGGGCCTCTTCTCAGCTCGGGCTCTGAAGCAGCCACTTCCCCGACAGCTACGCCACTGTCCAAAATGGTTATCTATGAACAACAAATAGTTAACTCTGGCAGTCTTAGCTTAGTTTTTCAGGGTGAATGGTTGGTCCACCATACTTTGAGATGGACTGGCCATCCGGATATAAGATCTGCAGCCTAGGAATTACAGAAATAGTTAATGAGAACTGAATTACATATCTATCCACATAGGGCCATCATCAGGCAGGAGCCTCAAATTCAGAGTGTGCCCTGAGAGAAAGAAGGGTTGCATCCCTCCAATCACAGCACTGTCCCAGGGAGTGCCAGACTAGTGAACTCCACCATGAACAACTACTGCACCCATCCTCGCCACCACCACCACTCCAATCATTCTCACAGCACTCCCCCACGTGGGTCGCTTTAAGGGTAGAGCGTTTTCAATGGCTTTAGGCTTATGTTTATTATAAGGGTAGGTGTGATTGTGGGTGTGGGAAAATAAATATTTTTGGGGTAAATTTAATATTTAAAGTACTAGTTTCTGTAAAAATATCTGTGTGCTTGTCTTCTATTACATTTTGTTGGAATATAATATATTTTACTGTCACTCAAGGTGACAGAATCCTGAAAACAGAATTACATACAGTGATCTTGTAAATGAAAATTGTGCTGTGTTAGCATTTCACGCCCCTAACCTATGACATGTGGTCGTTGGGGAAACTGGTGGATGCAGCATAGCCGCTTCCTTCATTCACTACACAGTGCTTATTGAGCATTATGCACCGAGCAAGGGAGAAGGCAGAAGCGGTAATAAACCCCTTCTTTTTCTCCTTAGAGTCCTTGACAGCTAGAGACCCAATCTGCAAGATCCCCCTGGCAGCACTATTATCTCCTGACAACCCCTTCCCCACTGGCAACAGAATTCTTCTCTGACCACCCCATATGTCACCATAGGTTACACCTGTCACGGGGGAGACAAGGGAAGGTGTGCCCTGTACTTGAAACCCCCCTTCTTTCTTCTTTCCCTACCTACTTGCCTCAAACGGCCCTAGGCGGCCGCGGACAACCACTAAGACGTTCCCTATACTGGGTAAGTGCAGAGGGAGGGAAAGGGAACACAGGGAGAGACAAAACACAGACGGAACAAACACAATGATAGAGTAGTCAGCAAGCCGGGTCAAACACAGGAGATAGTGTAAATACCAGGGGTCAAGAGAAGAGAGGTCCAAGTCCAAAGTCAGAGTCCAAATAGCAAATCCAAAACACAAGGTCGCACAAGCACTGATCCAAAGTATAAACTAATCACAGGCATCTGAGTGAGGCAGTTGCCATCTTTAAATAGCCCGCCCAGGATCATGTGATGTGGCCAGCATCACATGACCTGAGGCGGAGCAAGCTGTCCAAACAATATGTAAAGTAGCCATGTGATCAGCACCACATGGCTAAACCCAAACAGAGAATTAACTCATGAAGTGCTGGCTGACAAGACCAGCACTTCAATTCCCTATTGCTCGTCTCTAGGGGGCGGAGAGGTCCGGCGATGTCGTGCAGAGGGAGCACGACGCCGACCTCGCGTGACAGTACCCCCCCCCCTTCACGAGGGGCCACCGGACCCTTACCAGCGGGAGCAGGCTTATCGGGATGCTGCAAATGGAACTTTCGGATGAGCGAGTCTGCATGCATCCTGGTCAACGGTACCCAAGACCTGTCCTCAGGACCGAACCCCTTCCAATGTACGAGGTACTGGAAGGAATTCCGGACCCTTCTCACATCCACAATTCTGGCAATCTCATGCTCCATTTGTCCTGCTACCTCAACCGGAGGAGGAGACTGTTCCTCAGGACCAACGGGAGCAACATAACGTTTGAGCAAAGACACATGAAAAATATTATGAACACGAAGGGAGTCGGGTAAACATAACCTAAAGAAACCGGATTGATCACCTTGGTGATCCTGTAAGGACCAATGAAGCGAGGTGCAAACTTGTAGGATGGTACCCTCATGTTGAGATTTTTAGTCGATAACCATACCTTATCCCCAACCTTAAAATTCACACCCTTAGAACGTTTTCTATCAGCCTTAGCTTTTTGAACTCCTTGGGCCTTTTCCAGGTTCGACTGAACCTGTGCCCAAACTGTGCACAGTTCTTGAGAAAAATCATTGACCTCTGGGACAACCGACGCAGATGGGGAACAGGAGCCAAAGCGTGGATGAAAACCCATATTGCAGAAAAACGGCGACATCCCAGAGGATGAATTAACACGATTATTAATTGCAAATTCAGCCAGAGACAGGAATCTGGCCCACACATGCTGGTTATCAGAAACATAACATCTGAGATATTGCTCAACGGATTGGTTAAGACGTTCAGTCTGACCATTGGTCTCCGGATGAAAGGCTGATGAAAAGGACAAAGAGATACCAATCTTATTACAGAACGCCCTCCAGAACCTAGACACAAACTGTACTCCCCTATCAGAAACGATATTCTCAGGAACACCATGCAGTTTGACAATATTATCAATGAACACGGACGCCAAGACCTTCGCAGAGGGTAATTTACACAAAGGAATAAAATGACACATTTTGCTGAATCTGTCAACCACCACAAATATCACGGTTTTACCCTCAGAGCACGGCAAATCCGTGATAAAGTCCATGGACAGATGTGGCCAAGGTCTGCTAGGTATGGGTAAAGGATGTAACTCACCCATAGGTCGTGTCTTGGAATTCTTGGACCTGGCACAAGTGTTACACGCCGTTACAAAAGCCTGAACATCTCTGGAGATTGACGGCCACCAATACTGCCTAGAGACCAACTCCTTGGTGGCATTGATGCCAGGATGTCCACACAAAACAGAATTATGGCACTCACCCAGCAGTCGCAACCGCAAATGAGCCGGCACAAACAATTTGTCATTGGGGGTACCAGTGGGAGCAAGATGTTGTCCTGCCGAGATTTCAGAAGCTAGGTCAGATGAGGTAGCGGCCACGATGATATCAGCTGGCAGGATGGGCTCAGGAGGGACGTCAGGAGGCTGATACGCCTGGAAACTTCGGGATAAGGCATCGGCCTTAACGTTCTTGCTCCCGGGTCTGAAGGTAACACAAAAATCAAAACGAGTAAAGAACAAAGCCCACCTCGCCTGTCTAGGATTCAATTGCTTAGCCGATTCTAAAAACATTAAATTCTTATGATCCGTGAGGACCGTAATGCGGTGAACTGCCCCTTCTAAAAAATGACGCCATTCCTCAAATGCCCACTTGATTGCAAGTAACTCCCTATTACCAATGTCATAATTCCTCTCGGCAGGAGAGAACTTGCGGGAGAAGAAGGCGCATGGCATAAGATTAGTTAAGGTGGAAGACCCCTGGGACAGTACTGCCCCCACACCATCTTCAGATGCATCCACCTCAACTACAAAAGGCTTACTTTGATCAGGCTGGACCAACACAGGAGCATTAATAAAACACTGCTTTAACCTTTCAAAGGCCTCAATAGCTGCAGGGGGCCAATTGACCAGATCAGCCCCCTTGCGAGTCAAATCCGTAATGGGTTTGGCTACCACTGAAAAATTTTTGACAAATTTACAATAAAAATTAGCAAACCCCAGAAATCGCTGGAGCGCCTTCGAAGAGGAAGGTCGCACCAAATCCACAATGGCCTGTACTTTAACTGGGTCCATTTTGAAAGAAAAAGGGGTGAGAATGTATCCCAAAACGGCCACTTCCTGAACACCAAAGGTACACTTCTCCCCTTTAACGAACAACTTGTTTTCACGCAACACCTCCAGCACTTGCCTGGTGTGAGATATGTGACTTTCCCAGTCTGCAGAAAAAATCAGGATGTCATCAATATAGACAATTACAAATTTCCCAATAAATGGTCTAAAAATGTCATTGACAAAGTTTTGGAAAATTGCCAGAGCGTTACTTAACCCAAAAGGCATTACCAAGTACTCATAATGACTAGAGATGAGCGAGTAGTGAAATATTCGAAAGTTCGAAATTCGATTTGAATAGACCACGAAATTCGACTATTCGACCGAATATCGAATCCCATTAAAGTCTATGGGAAAAAAATGCTCGCCACTTGGAAATCTCAATTCGACCACTTGGAGGTCACCAAGTCCACCCTGAAACCTCAGAAAAGGATGCCAACACTGCTGGAATGCAACTGGGACAGCAGGGGAAGCATGTCTGGGTGCATATAACGCGCCCAAGTCGCACTATTACGCCACTATCACAGCCTCTCAACAATACACTCCAAAGACAATATAACCTCTCTGTAAAGTGAGACCATACAAGGAAACCTTCTTTCCTCTACATTGCCATGGACCCCAAGCCAAACTAGACAAAAAAGAAGATAAAATTCTGCACCCCTTAAAATCACGTTGCCTATGACAACCACAGATGGCATAGGCAAGGGGGAAAGCAATCAAGCCATCACTATTTTTCCCCTCTGTGCAATCCCTGCCTTGCCCAGGCACCATGTCCCAAAACATCATCCACGCCCGAGTAACACGGTTACTGCAAAAGGCCATTTGACCACCAACACTTGGACAAGCGTTTGAGGCCGGGGATGCTACATCTCCCTGACAGCACACTGGGTGAATGTTGTGGAGGCGGGGACGGGCAAACCTGCTACCCCCACCCAAGTTTTGGGCCCTGGTTCTGTCTGGATTTCCGCAACCCTTACAGACAGCTCGGCAAACCCCTCCTTCTCCTTCTAGATTTGTTAAATCTGTCCACCACCCAGTCAAGTCCACAAAGTCCAGTCTCGTCGATAGCCTGCAGAAACTGCAGGGACCTCACTCTGACCCTCCTTCCTCCCACCCTGCCCAATGTTATCAACCCAGTGTTCCCACCCATGCAAGAATCGCAGGAGCTATGTGAGGATTTTGTTTGTTCTGATGCCCAAACACTGGAGCAAGCTCCATCTCTAGCTGATGGTGGTGTGGAACGGGCACTAAAGTGTAAAATGATTAGGGACGATGTTGAGACACAGTTGCCAGCAAGGGAGGCTGTTGGAGCAAAGTGAGGCAGTGTAAGAGGAGGTGGTTGAGTATGACGAAGTCAGTGACCCGACCTGGCCCAGTGTCATGTCTAGCAGGTAAAGCAGTGGGGATGTTGAGGGATGCGTAGGACCGCAAAAGGCAGGAAGAGGCCGTGGGCTGGCCAGAGGCTCATGGAGAAGGCAGGCTAGAGCCCGCAGGGCCGCATCTCTTCCCTATAACAGGCCCCCACACAAAGCTCTCCCATCGAGGGCTCTTAGGTCCTTGTTGTGAAAATATTTTAGAGTGCGCAAAGTTAGCTTGAGGTGAGCCCTCGAAAAAATTATATGGAGGCCCAAGAGGTGAGCCCTCGAAAAAAATTAAGTGGAGGCCAAAGAGGTGAGACCTCTTAAAAATTATGTGGAGGCCCAAGAGGTGAAAACTCTTAAAAATTATGTGGAGGCCCAAGAGGTGAGACCTCTTAAAAATTGTTTGTAGGCCCAAGAGGTGAGGCATGAGAAAAATTGTTTGTAGGCCCAAGAGGTGAGACCTCTTAAAAATTTTGTGGAGGCCCAAGACGTGAGACCTCTTAAAAATTATGTGGAGGCCCAAGAGGTGAGACCTCTTAAAAATTATGTGGAGGCCCAAGAGGTGAGACCTCTTAAAAATTATGTGGAAGAGATGCGGCCCTGCGGGCTCTAGCCTGCCTTCTCCATGAGCCTCTGGCCAGCCCCTTAAAAATTATGTGGAGGCCCAAGAGGTGAGACCTCTTAAAAATTATGTGGAGGCCCAAGAGGTGAGACCTCTTAAAAATTATGTGGAGGCCCAAGAGGTGAGACCTCTTAAAAATTATGTGGAGGCCAAAGAGGTGAGACCTCTTAAAAATTGTGTGGAGGCTAAAGAGGTGAGACCTCTTAAAAATTGTTTGTAGGCCCAAGAGGTGAGACCTCTTAAAAATTGTTTGTAGGCCCAAGAGGTGAGCCATAATTTTTTTTTTTTTTTTTATGGAGCAAATCTACGGCGGTTAAGGAGGAGGAGGTGGAGGAGGAAATGGCACTTCATACAGATGGCACTTCACTTTTGGCTGCTTTCCACTGTTGGAGAAGCAAAGTCCGGGTCAATCCACTTGCTGTTCATTTTGATTAGCGTCAGCCTGTCGGTTGACAGGCGGCTGCGCTTATCGGTTATAATGCCCCCGGCTGCGCTGAACACCCTTTCTGATAGCACGCTGGCGGCAGGGCAGGCAAGCACCTCCAAGGCGTACAGGGACAGTTCCAGCCACGTGTCCAACTTGGAGACCCAGTAAGTGTAGGACGCCGAGGGATCGGGGAGGACAGGGGTACGGTCTGCCAGGTACTCCCGCAACATCCGCCGATACTTGTCCCTCCTGCTGATAGCGGGCCCCGCAGTGATGGAAGTTGCACGAGGGGGTGCCATGAACGTGTCCCACACCTTGGAGAGTGTTTCCCCTGGTGGCTGTGGGCCTGATCGATGTTGTGGGACTCTGGGAGACCCTCTCCTCTCTGCCGCCAGCGATGGTGGGTGGGAAAATCTCCATCATGTTCTGCACGAGTTCCCTCTGGTATTCCAGCAATCGATTCGTCCTCTCCCTCTACCGGGAATAAAAGAGGAGACGTTATCTTTATACGCGGGGGTCCCAGGAGTGCGAAGACCCAGTACAGTTTGTTCTCCACTATCCGGACAACACGTGTGTCCGGGAAAAGCAGCCCAGCATGAAGTCAGCCATGTGTGCCAGACTCTGAATAGGCATGACGTCACTGCCCCCACCAGAAGGATCACTTGCCATTTCCTTCTCTTCCTCTGCCGCCTCCTCTCCGCCCCATCCGCCGCTGAAACCAATGGGACGCACACAGCCTGACTGCTACCCTCGCTGCCAGCATCCTCCTCCTCTTCCACAGCCACCTCCACGTCGTCCTCCTCCTCATCCTCCTGCAACTGCCACCGTGAAGCAGACAAAAGTGTGGTCTGACTGTGTAGCTCCGTTGCGTCTCCTCCTACCCCCGTCTCCTCTGCGTGCAATGCGTTCTCCCTTATTGCGATGAGCGATTCTTTAAGGACGCATAGGAGCGGGATGGTTACGCTCACTATAGCGTCCTCGCTGCTGACCTTCTTGGTGGACTCCTCAAAGATACGCAGTACATCGCATATGTCTGCCATCCATGGCCACTCGTGGTTGGCAAACTGAGGGAGCTGAGTTGGAGGCACGCGTGGATTCATAATCTGGTACTCCATCAATGCTCTCTGCTGCTCACACACCCTGGCCAACATGGAATAGGTGGAATTCCAGCGAGTGGGCAGGTCGCACAACAGCCGATGTTCAGGCAAATGGAGGCGTTGCTGGAGTTTTTTTAAGCTAGCAGCAGCTACAGTTGACTCCGAAAGTGAGCGCACAAGCGCCGCACTTTCACCAGTAGCTCTGCCAGGTTGGGGTAAGTCTTTAGAAATTTTTGGACTACCAGATTAAAAACGTGGGCCAGGCATGGTACGTGATCGAGTTCGGCAAGCTCGCAGAGCCGCCACCAGGTTACGGCCGTTATCGCACACGACCATGCCTGGTCCTAGCTGCAGCGGCGACAGCCACATCTCCGTCTGCTGCAATATGGCGTCCCTCACCTCTGGGGCGCTGTGCTTCCTGTCGCCCAAGCTGATGAGCTTAAGCACCGCCTGCTGACGTCTCCCCGCGCCAGTGCTTGCAACGCTTCCAGCTAGCGGCTGAGGGCGATGTTAAGGCAGAGGAGGAGGAGGAGGAGGAGGAGGAGGAGGGGGGTTTATCAGAACCCATGCTGGCAATCTTGGGTGGGGGTGGTAGGTAGGCCGTCTCTGTTTGCGACCCCGTCCCCGCTTCCACTACATTCACCCAGTGTGCCGTCAAAGAGATGTAGCGTCCTGGCCGCAAGCGCTTGTCCACGAGTCGGTGGTCAAGTGGACCTTTGCGCTGACTGCGTACCTCAGGGCCCGCCTGATGTTACGCGACACGTGCTGGTGCAGGGCGGGGACGGCACTCCGGGAAAAGTAGTGGCGGCTGGGGACGGAATAGCGAGGTGCGGCAGCCGCCATCAGGTCGCGGAAGGCCTGCGTCTCCACAAGCCTAAACGGCAACATCTCCAGGGCCAGCAGTTTGGAGATGTGGCAGTTTAAGGCTTGGGCTTGGGGGTGACTCGAGGCGTACTTCCGCCTGCGGTCTAACGCCTTGCGAGATGGACAGTTGATGGGACGAGGAGTGTGGAAGGTGCAGGCGAAGAGGCGGGGAAGGGGAGGCTGAAGGAGAAGGCCCCAAGTAGCCGAGGCAGAGGCAGATTGTGGAGGTGTCCTGGCTGGGAGGTCTGGACCGCAGTGCAGCACACAACAAAGGTGAAGAGGCAGTGGCAGCAGGACCGGGCGCAGGTTGTATTGCGTTTGCTCTCTCCCACTCAGCCCAGTGCTGACTCCAAGTGACGCGCATGCCTGAGGTGGTCAAGATTGCCTCTTCTCAGAAGCCCCTACTCAGTTTTGAGTGGCAGAGTGCGCAAACCGCGCTCAGTTTGTCATCCGCACAAACATTAAAAAATCTCCACACCACAGAAGTACGAGGCCTCGATGGGGGACTTCGCGCGACTGCCCGCTGCCGGAAACAGCTTCGGCCGTGCGGCTGTGGCCTCACTACTCTGTCTGGACTGTCCTCTGTATCTGTGGACATCCTCTGCTGTGGACATCCCTCTGCCTCTGGACATCCCTCTGCCTCTGGACATCCCTCTGCCTCTGGACATCCTCTGCCTCTTGCTGCCTTTTTCGGTGGCTGCGCAGACCACCACCTCTCCACTGCTTTCCCCGCTGGACATCACCCCTGGCCAAGTGGGGTCGGTCATTTCGTCATCCACCACCTCCTCTTCCTCACTCTGCTCCTCCTCCTGCCCCACTGGACATTCCAACAGCCTCCCTTGATGGCAACTGCGTCTCATCATCATCATCGCTCATGATAACAGATGCTGGTTCAGGGTCCACATCAGCAGGAGATGGCGAAAACTCAAGTGTTTGGGCATCACTACAAACAAATTCCTCTGCTAGCTCCTGGGATTCTTCCGGCACATCTGAAAAAGGACCCGAAAAGAGCTCCTGGGAGGGGTCAAGGGTGGGATGACTCTGTTGGCCAGGTGTGGAGGAAGGAGGGTCAGAGTGAGACTGTGTGGATGACTGGCTGGTGGACAACTGTGTGGAAGCGCTATCGGCTATCCATGCATTGCACCACCTGTTCAACCTGCTCAGGCCTCAACAGCGGTGTAACCCGCCCCCTGCTTAACTGTCCCATAAAGGCAGGGATTCTGGATGAGCGGGATCCTGGCCTCACCAGCACGCATTGTATCCCACTGGCAGCATTTCGCGGCGTATTCGCGCTCCGCATTTTATTGGGCTTTATTTCCCAGCACGCATTTTGGTTGTGCTTCAAGGCCGCCAGTATAGTCCATTAAACTAGTGTTGTCACGTTCCTGTAATTCCAGTATGTTCCAGCGGTGGCCCCTCCGCATTTTATTTTTTTTTAGGAAGCACAGTACACCCCTTATATTCAAGGTATATTAATGTAGGTATTTAATTATAGAGAGTGCACAGTATAGTGGCCAATTAAAGGCCTAGATATTGTATATTTCAAGGTACACAGCCGTGTACTAACTGTACAGACGGTGGGTATTTACACCAGGTATGTGAAATAATTTAGCAAGAGAACGCACAGTATAGTGGCAATTAAAAGGCCTAGATATTGTATATTTCAAGGTACACTGCCGTGTACTAACTGTACAGACGGTGGGTATTTACACAGGTATGTGAAATAATTTAGCAGAGAACGCACAGTACAGTGGCCAATTAAATGGCCTAGATATTGTATATTCAAGGTCACACAGCCGTGTAACAAACTGAACAGACGGTGGGTATTTACACCAGGTATGGTGAAATAATTTTAGGCAAGAGAACGCAACAGTACAGTGGCCAATTAAAAGGCCTAAGAATATTGTATATTTCAAGGTAACACGCCCGGGTACTAACTGTACAGACGGTGGGTATTTACACCAGGTATGTGAAATAATTTTAGCCAAGAAGAACGCACGTATAAGTGGCCAATTAAAAGGCCTAGATATTGTAATATTCAAGGTACACAGCCGTGTACTAACTGTAACAGAACGGTGGGTATTTACACCAGGTATGTGAAATAATTTAGCAAAAGAACGCACAGTATAGTGGGCCAATTTAAAAGGCCTAGATTACACCAGGTATGTGAAATAATTTAGCAAGAGAACGCACAGTACAGTGGCCAATTAAAAGGCCTAGATATTGTATATTTCAAGGTACACAGCCGTGTACTAACTGAAACAGACGGTGGGTATTTACACCAGGTATGTGAAATAATTTAGCAAGAGAACGCACAGTATAGTGGCCAATTTAAAAGGCCTAAATATTGTATATTTCAAGGTACACAGCCGTGTACTAACTGTACAGACGGTGGGTATTTACACCAGGTATGTGAAATAATTTAGCAAGAGAACGCACAGTACAGTGGCCAATTAAAAGGCCTAGATATTGTATATTTCAAGGTACACAGCCGTGTACTAACTGTACAGACGGTGGGTATTTACACCAGGTATGTGAAATAATTTAGCAAGAGAACGCACAGTATAGTGGCCAATTAAAAGGCCTAGATATTGTATATTTCAAGGTACACAGCCGTGTACTAACTGAACAGACGGTGGGTATTTACACCAGGTATGTGAAATAATTTAGCAAGAGAACGCACAGTACAGTGGCCAATTAAAAGGCCTAGATATTGTATATTTCAAGGTACACAGCCGTGTACTAACTGAACAGACGGTGGGTATTTACACCAGGTATGTGAAATAATTTAGCAAGAGAACGCACAGTACAGTGGCCAATTAAAAGGCCTAGATATTGTATATTTCAAGGTACACAGCCGTGTACTAACTGAACAGACGGTGGGTATTTACACCAGGTATGTGAAATAATTTAGCAAGAGAACGCACAGTACAGTGGCCAATTAAAAGGCCTAGATATTGTAATATTTCAAGGTACACAGCCGTGTACTAACTGAACAGACGGTGGGTATTTACACCAGGTATGTGAAATAATTTAGCAAGAGAACGCACAGTACAGTGGCCAATTAAAAGGCCTAGATATTGTATATTTCAAGGTACACAGCCGTGTACTAACTGAACAGACGGTGGGTATTTACACCAGGTATGTGAAATAATTTAGCAAGAGAACGCACAGTACAGTGGCCAATTAAAAGGCCTAGATATTGTATATTTCAAGGTACACAGCCGTGTACTAACTGAACAGACGGTGGGTATTTACACCAGGTATGTGAAATAATTTAGCAAGAGAACGCACAGTATAGTGGCCAATTAAAAGGCCTAGATATTGTATATTTCAAGGTACACAGCCGTGTACTAACTGTACAGACGGTGGGTATTTACACCAGGTATGTGAAATAATTTAGCAAGAGAACGCACAGTACAGTGGCCAATTAAAAGGCCTAGATATTGTATATTTCAAGGTACACAGCCGTGTACTAACTGTACAGACGGTGGGTATTTACACCAGGTATGTGAAATAATTTAGCAAGAGAACGCCACAGTATAGTGGCCAATTAAAAGGCCTAGATATTGTATATTTCAAGGTACACAGCCGTGTACTAACTGAACAGACGGTGGGTATTTACACCAGGTAAGTGAAATAATTTAGCAAGAGAACGCACAGTACAGTGGCCAATTAAAAGGCCTAGATATTGTATATTTCAAGGTACACAGCCGTTGTACTAACTGAACAGACGGTGGGTATTTACACCAGGTATGTGAAATAATTTAGCAAGAGAACGCACAGTACAGTGGCCAATTAAAAGGCCTAGATATTGTATATTTCAAGGTACACAGCCGTGTACTAACTGCTCAGACGGTGGGTATTTACACCAGGTTTTTAAAATAATTTAGCAAGAGAACGCACAGTATAGTGGCAAATTAAAAGGCCTAGATATTGTATATTTCAAGGTACACTGCCGTGTACTAACTGTACAGACGGTGGGTATTTACACCAGGTATGTGAAATAATTTAGCAAGAGAACGCACAGTACAGTGGCCAATTAAATGGCCTAGATATTGTATATTTCAAGGTACACAGCCGTGTACTAACTGAACAGACGGTGGGTATTTACACCAGGTATGTGAAATAATTTAGCAAGAGAACGCACAGTACAGTGGCCAATTAAAAGGCCTAGATATTGTATATTTCAAGTTACACAGCCGTGTACTAACTGAACAGACGGTGGGTATTTACACCAGGTATGTGAAATAATTTAGCAAGAGAACGCACAGTACAGTGGCCAATTAAAAGGCCTAGATATTGTATATTTCAAGGTACACAGCCGTGTACTAACTGAACAGACGGTGGGTATTTACACCAGGTATGTGAAATAATTTAGCAAGAGAACGCACAGTACAGTGGCCAATTAAAAGGCCTAGATATTGTATATTTCAAGGTACATAGCCGTGTACTAACTGAACAGACGGTGGATATTTACACCAGGTATGTGAAATAATTTAGCAAGAGAACGCACAGTATAGTGGCCAATTAAAAGGCCTAGATATTGTATATTTCAAGGTACACAGCCGTGTACTAACTGTACAGACGGTGGGTATTTACACCTGGTATACAAAAAGGGTATTGCAGGCACACAGAACCCAGAACACTAGAGCCAAATAAACTGTATTTAAAAAAATAAAATAAAATTCACAGCCGTATACTGCCAGATCAGATGGTGCATATACACACTAGTTATATAACAGGGTTTTTCAGCCAAAAAGAACGCTGAACAGTAGTGCCAAATATAGTTTGGTATGTAGCAGAGCACCTAATACACCACTAATGCCTCTCTCTGTCCCTACTCCAGCAGCTATCCCTGAATACGGCAGCCGTTCTCTGTAAAGTGTATCTTGTAGTAAAGCTATCACTGTAGTGCACTATAGTAGCCCTGATAAGGGCTTTTAATCACGCTCCTGCCTGTCCAACTGCTAAAACCTGTCTGTCCCTTCTCCAGCCTCTGTCCCTGACTAAGTTCACGCAGCATATGCGTACGAGCAGGAAGAGCTGAGTTTTTAATATTCGAGGTCACATGGTTTTTCCAGCCAATCCATGTAGACGCTGTTTTCGCGCTGCCAGCGTGCTCAGTGTGCCAGTCATACCCCCCCTGCATGTTGATTGGTGGAAAAAGAGCGCCAGGGAAGGTGGGAGGGGAAACGAATTCTAAGTGCGCCATCGCCGTTATACTCGATTGAAATCGAGTATGCCGAATAGCGTAGTATTCGATCGAATACCGGCTCGATCGAACACTACTCGCTCATCTCTACTAATTATGTCACTGATTACATCCCAGGATCAGTTTTCAGAGGAGATGTATCAGTGGTATTAATCAGACTGTACATCACTCACACAAGAATATTACTAGGCCACACCACCTTCATGTAATCAAATACTGCAACTGATTATATAGCTCCATGTTTGGCAGCTTCACTGATCTGATATTAAAATTTGTAGAGCTAGAAAAACACTTTCAATTAAAACACAATATTGTTTAATAATTATAAATATATTTTAAGAAATCATAGTCTTTCATTGGCAGAGGATAACCTCCTACACACAGTATTCTGTTTGGTAAGGAACATTCATGAGAAATCCAGTGATTAAACCCTTCCAATTTCACAGACACTTTTGTGCTACTATATACCCTCTGTGGGTGAAATCTTGGTGTAAAATATCACATCATAAGCCACAACCCTCACCTGGATAGCCACACCACTGTATGCCAAATGATGAGTAAGGTACAGTGGACCATTATTTTGGCTTACTTGCTTTATGTCTTAAACAAGAGGAAACTGTCAGGGTTGGGGTACACAGAAAAGGGGGATGTGATCCCTGAGCTCTCCCCAACCCCTGTCCCTGCCTAATTGCCTCTGTGTCCTAGGCGACACGGCGACAACCAGGACAACCAACGAGGACTGCAATTACACTGACTAAGGTGCAGGGAAAAGGGACAACAAACAGAGACAACCAAACACTGAAGAAAAGTCAACTAGCCGCGTCAGAAAACCAGAGATAACGTAAGTACAAAATCAGAAGACGGGTGAGTAGACAGGTACGAGCCAAGGGTCAAATATAATCAGTCAGAATACACACAATACAAACGCACAAGCAGGTCTAGCAAGGATTTGCAAAAAACGGCAAAGACCAGAGAAGAAGGCAGGTATTATGCAGGAAGATCTCCCACCCCCAGGTTCTGAATGGACCAGATTCTGAGAAGCCACTCAGCCCAGCACCTGAGTATTAACCATATGTAGGCAAATAAAAACATGAAGATGGGCGTTGGCTCCAAAACAACTCCACAGTGTGGACATGGTTAAAGGCAAGGCGTAGGCACTAAACAGAAACACACAAAAACTCAGAATTACCAAGCAAAAATAGAAAACCTATGTTCTCCGGTGACCAGACTTGACAGTACCCCCACCTCCACGAGGGGCCTCCGGACCCTTGGACCCTAAGGATGGTTTAGACGGATAGTCCCGATGAAAAGATTTAACCAATCGTGGAGCATGAACATCCCTAGCAGGGACCCAAGATCTATCCTCAGGACCGAAACCCTTCCAATGAATGAGGTATTGAAGAGAGTTCCTGACCAGTCTGGAATCGACAATCCTCTCTACCTCATACTCGAGATCACCCTCCACCACAGGTGGCGAGGGAGGGTCAGGGAGGGGTACCACAGGATCCACATAGCGTTTCAACAGACTCTTGTGAAATGTATTGTGAACCCGCCAATCAGAGGGCAACGCCACCTTGAACGATACAGGATTAATAACATGAGTTACGGTAAAAGGACCAATGAACCTAGGAGCCAATTTCAGAGACGGAACTTTCAACTTAAGGTTCTTAGTAGACAATAGGACCTTGTCACCCACAACAAAAGTTTCTGAGACAGTACGCCTACTTCTGGATGAATGGACCATTAAACTTTGTGCTCTTTTCAAGTTTTGCTGAACTTGCGACCACACTGTGCACAGTTGGTTAGTTATGGACTCAGCACGAGGGGTATCCGAAACTGACGATGACGAGAAGGAAAACCTGGGATGGAATCCATAATTACAGAAGAAAGGAGATGTGAGTGTGGATGAACTAGTGTGATTGTTGATGGCAAACTCTGCTAACGGAAGATATGAGACCCACAGATGTTGACAGTCAGAAACAAAAAGACGAAGGTACTGTATGAGCTCTTGATTCATCCTCTCCGTCTGCCCATTAGTTTCGGGATGGAAGGCAGAGGAAAAAGGACAATTTTACCTCAAGCTTAGAACAGAAAGCTCGCCAAAACTTCGCCACAAATTGTAACCCTCTGTCAGACACAACCTCATCAGGGATACCGTGGAGACACACAATATGTTGAATAAATAGATCTGCCAATTGCTCTGCTGATGGCAGTTTGTTTTTTTAGTGGAACAAAATGGCCCATCTTAGAGAAACGATCCACCACCACCCATATAGCAGAGAACCCTTGAGAAAGTGGCAGATCGTAACAAAATCCATAGACACGTTAGACCAAGGCCTGACTGGCACTGGGAGCGGGAGAAGAGGTCCCTCAGGACGTCTCCTGGGGACCTTTCCTCGCGCACAGACCCGACAAGCTAGAACAAAGGCATGAACGTCAGTATTCATATGTGGCCACCAGTAGTTTCTTTTCAATAGATCTAGTGTTCCCCGAACACCTGGATGACCAGCTAGTACGGAACAGCGTGTCTCCTCTAACACTCTCAATCGAAGGGACAAGGGAACAAACATTTTGCCTTCCGGAAGGTCTCTTGGGGCAGAATTTTGTTTGGAGCGAATTTGATCTGAGAGGTGAGAGGAGATGGCTGCCAAAACAATACCAGCAGGTAAGATGTTCCCGGGTTCCGACTGAGGACCCTCAGGGATACCAAAACTCCGAGACAAAGCATCAGCCCTGATATTTTTGGTACCAGGTCGGAAAGTGACCACAAAATTAAAACGAGAGAAAAACAACGCCCATCTAGCCTGACGGGCATTGAGACGTTTTGCATTATCCAAGTACACAAGATTTTTGTGATCTGTGATCACTGTCACTGGGTCAAGAGCTCCTTCCAGGAAATGGCGCCACACTTCGAATGCCCATTTGATGGCAAGGAGCAGGCGATTCCCAATATCATAATTCCTTTCACAAGACGAGAATTTCTTGGAAAAGAATGCACATGGTCTGAGGTTAGTGAGAGCAGCTGACCCTTGAGATAAAACTGCCCCTACACCGACCTCAGAAGCATCTACCTCAACAATGAATGGCTGAGAGAGATCAGGTTGAATTAATACAGGCGCAGAGGAGAACGCTTTCTTGAGTTCCTCAAACGCAGAGTACGCAGCAGGAGACCAGTTACTGGGATCAGCCCCCTTGTGGGTAAGATCCGTGAGTGGCTTGGCAATTACGGAAAAGTGCTTGATAAAATTCCTGTAATAATTGGCGAAACCAAGAAAACGTTGAAGGGATTTTAACTCCATGGGCCGAACCCAATCCGCGATTGCCTGAACCTTACACGGATCCATCTGAACCTCGGAAGGAGTGACCATATAACCCAAGAATGAAACTTTTTGTACACAAAAAATGCATTTTTCTAGTTTAGCAAACAGAGAATGATTACGCAGACGGGACAACACCAGACGAAGATGTTTACGGTGTGAATCAAGACAGAGACAGAGGTTTCAAAAAAACGTCTGCCAAATCTGAAATAAACTCCGGGATCTCAGAATCACATACATTGGTAGAACAAAGGGAAACTTGAGACATATTATTTATTTTTATGTCACTGTGTGTTCACTTTACATGTTTGTGTGTCACAGGATTTTGAGGGTTACGGCGCCCTTAGGGGTACCCCCCTTGAGGTCTAGGGGGAGTGTGTGTGGCCATCCCGGTTCCGCACTCCCCTGCAAACCCTTACACTGAGGGCCCCAGTGAATTAATTCCTGACTCACCCAATCAATAACCGGATTGTGCAGCTGAAGCCAAGGAAGACCCAGAATAATGTCCACAGACAAATTTTTCATTACAATGAAAGAACAATACTCAACATGTAGTGCACCCACCACCAATCTTATCTCAGGAGTACGGAATTTGACCAAACCGGCATGCAGAGGGGTCATATCAAGACTAGACACCTGGATAGGAGGGGACAAGGGAATCAAAGAAGGCACAATTTGGGAAACAAATTCAAAATCAATAAAGTTGGCGGCTGCACCAGAATCCAAAAAAGCCTGTCCAACACGTGAGGCTGACTGGAAGGAGACGGTGCAGGGCAAAAATACTTTAGAATCGTTAGGGAGTACCTGAGCTCCTAGACAGTCCTCCCGATAACTGTCTAGGATCGGAAGTTTTTCCTGCTGAGGTTTCTTCGGACAGGAATTCAGCAGATGATCCGGACTCCCACAGTAGAAGCACAAATGATTCCTCGTACGATGTTCCCTTCTCTGCTTAGGCGTAATACTGCTGAGTTCCATCGGTTCCGGTCCGGATTGGCTGGAGACCAGATTGAGGATCGGCTGAGGAGCAGGAGACACCCGAGGAGGTCGCCTGGATCTTAGACGTCTATCTGCCCGGACGGCCAGGGTCATAGCTTCGTCAAGTGTATTAGGTTCAGCATGGGCTAACAACAAATCCTTTACACGGTCAGACAGTCCAGTCATGAAAAGGTCTTTCAAAGCCCTATCATTCCACCCGGAGTCGGTCACATATTGTCTAAAACTAGCACAGTAGTCTTCTGCCATCTGTCCACCCTGACGTAGAGACAATAACTGGGATACAGCTAATGCTGGGCAATCTGGCTCATCATATATCTGACCCAGCGCAACAAAAAACTCGTCAAGGGATGAGCGCAAAGGAGAGGCAGTGGGTACAGAAAAGGCCCAGGTTTGGGGGTCTCCGCGCAGGAGAGACATAACCAAACCCACCTTTTGCGCTTCAGTTTCAAACGACCGAGGTCGTAAAGAAAAATACAAAATACATCCTTCCCGAAACAGAAAAAATTTCTTACGGTCACCGTAGAAAAAAATCAGGAAGGGGGACCTTAGGTTCAGGTGTAGGAACTTGGGGTGCAGACACAGGAGCCGAGGCCTGCATGTTTTCCTGAACCTGAAGGCGTGTAGCAAGATCTTGCACCAAATTGGTCAAGACCTGGACCTGAGATACCACCACTGACATTTGCTCCATAGGTGGAATAAACGTAGCTGGCCGTATACAGGTTGCAGGGTTTTTTTCCGGGCCGGTTTTTCTGTCAGGGTTGGGGTACACAGAAAAGGGGGATGTGATCCCTGAGCTCTCCCCAACCCCTGTCCCTGCCTAATTGCCTCCGTGTCCTAGGCGACACGGCGACAACCACGAGGACTGCAATTACACTGACTAAGGTGCAGGGAAAAGGGACAACAAACAGAGACAACCAAACACTGAAGAAAAGTCAACTAGCCACATCAGAAAACCAGAGATAACGTAAGTACAAAATCAGAAGACGGGTGAGTAGTCAGGTACGAGCCAAGGGTCAAATATAAGCAGTCAGAATACACACGATACAAACGCACAAGCAGGTCTAGCAAGGATTTGCAAAAACCGGCAAAGACCAGAGAAGAAGGCAGGTATTATGCAGGAAGATCTCCCACCCCCAGGTTCTGAATGGACCAGATTCTGAGAAGCCACTCAGCCCAGCACCTGAGTATTAACCCAATGTAAGCAAATAAAAACATGAAGATGGGCGTTGGCTCCAAAACAACTCCACAGTGTGAACATGGTTAAAGGCAAGGCGTAGGCACTAAACAGAAACACACAAACACTCAGAATTACCAAGCAAAAATAGAAAACCTATGTTCTCCGGTGACCAGACCTGACAGAAACATTTTGCACCAAAGTTAGCCAGATTTTGAAACGAAATAAACAAGAATTCAGACAGCCACCAAACAAAATTCGGGCATTTTATGTTTTTCAAAGAATCAATAGAGAGAGAAATATATTATATTATATTACATTATATATTAAATATATTAGGAAGACCAGGTCTATGTCTTCCCTTTCAAAGGAACACGTATGGCGGTCTGACTACAAAGGGTTACATGCAGTGCTCTTCATAGGTGGTAGACATTAAAGGGTTATTCCCATCTTGGACTATGGGGCATATTGCTAGCATATGCCCCCATTGTCTTATAGGTGCGGGTCCCCCAAAGGTGGGAGCCCCCAAAGTGAAGGAGGGCGCACTGCGATATGCCCCCATTGTCTAAGATGGGAATACCCCTTTAATTTTAGCAAACCACTTTTTTTTCACTATGAGATTCACTAACAGAAATTTACTGTATATATTTACAGTATATACGAGGTCCTACTACTGACATTTTAACATACCTTTCTCTCTCTATGAATAAGTTTATGTAAAAGGGTTGTGCCAAGTTCTCAAGTATACCCCTATCTACAGGATAGGGAATAACCATCTGATCAGTGGAGGTCCAACCACTGACCCCCATTTATTCTCTATGGGACTGCCTTTGATAGTTGAGAACTTGTTCTCTGACACTCTCATAGATGATTGGATTGGTAGCTATCATGTGTGACCTGCAGCTCCATTTATTTAGGGGAACAAGACCCTTGTTCTTGTGATTGGTGGGTCTCCCAGCAGCCAGAGTCCCACCAATGAGATAGTTATCCTTTATCCTGTGAACAGGGGATACCTTTAGAACTTGACAGAACTCTGTAAGGATGCCTCAATTTAAACATCCTTGAGGTGGGGAAATCTACTGTATTAAATGATATTGAAAGGCAGCATAGATCTGTAATATTACCTGCGTAATTCCCACACAAATTATTGATTTTCCTTACCTTACAGTAGCTTTAGATTTGTAACTCGTGTAAAACGAGGGGTACTGCTAGTCTGTTAAGGAAAGCTGAACAAATCACAACTAACCAATACAGCAAAAGTGTTGTTGTGTCCCCCATTCTGTAAACGGGTAGCTATCATATCTATCTACGGTGTCTGATCACTGTATGCACTATTTGTCTAGTCATTGTCTGCCCTATTTATCAGTTCATCACTCTATGTCTCAATATTTGGCAAAAATTGGCCTTATATATTGGCTGTCTGCAATAAATGTTTGTTTGTGCTATCTGCTCTATTTATAGGGTCACTTATTTTTTTGTAGCTATTGTCCATCCTATTTATCCAACCTACTATTTTTCCGGTCACTCACTTTCCTTTTTTTCTGTCTGCCATAAGCCATATAT
Organism: Rhinella marina; assembly: GCA_900303285.1. Classification (NCBI taxonomy): domain Eukaryota; kingdom Metazoa; phylum Chordata; class Amphibia; order Anura; family Bufonidae; genus Rhinella; species Rhinella marina. The sequence continues at coordinate 51,125 of ONZH01001404.1, read as the reverse complement.
GTGTATTTATAGTTGCTGTTTATCTTGATACCTGATTGCGTAGTGGTGCATACAAGATCCTGACACACACCAGAATGACAGCGTTGTATGCAGTGGCATTTTTAAGCGAAGAGGACCTCAGCATGGTAACTATATATTTTACTTATTTTTGTTTTGTTTTGTTTTTATGTCTGGTCTAGAGTTTAATTGATTTTAGAAGTTTGTTCTGGGGTCTTTTGGTCAGAATGAATTTAGGTGGTTGATATTCTGTTTTAATTAGTTTAGAGGTCTAGGTTGGGGTCTGAAAGAATTTTGGGATTTGGAGTCTTAATTCATTTTGGGGTCTTGACTGAATTATTGTAGGTGGTTGGTCTGGTTTTCCCACTTACAAATAATAATAAATCTTGAAGTAACTAGTTTTTGGCATTGTATGAAATGTCATGTAGAAGTGAAGTGGACCCTGGAATGGTAACCACGGAATATGGTCTGGGGTCTGAATGAGTTTAGGCAGGGGCGTAGCTATAGGGGGTGCAGAGGTAGCAGTCGCTACCGGGCCCAGGAGCCTGAGGGGGCCCAAAGACCCTTGTGCCACATAAGAAGACACACAGAGCACTAAGGGAAGGGGGCCTAAGCTGAACTCTTGCACCTGGGCCCATGAGCCTTTAGCTACGCCCCTGAGTTTAGGGGTCTGGTTTGGTGTCTGAATGAGTTTAGTGGTCTAGTCTGAGGTTTGAATGAGTTTATGTGCCTGATCTGTGGTCTGAATTAGTTTTGAGGACTGGACTGGAGCCTTATCTTGTTTAGGGTTCTGAATGAGTTTAGGGGGTCTGTTTTGGGGTTTGGGGTCTTAAATCAGTTTAATGTTCTGGTTTTTCCACTTCTAAATAATAATAAACCTTGAAGTTCTGTTGTCTGCTAGTATATAAAACTCTTGAACTTTCTGCAATGGAACCCAGATAACCATTACTCGAGCTTCTTCTTTAGCATATACAATTTTGATTCTGCTAGTTAAAAGTACAGTTATTTTTATTAACAAAATAAGGGCTATTTTTTATCTTAAAACTTATCTTAAAACTTAACAAAATGAATTATGAGAATTAACTACAAATCTTTGTCCTTCAGCTGTTTTTAGTAATGCTTTGATAATATAAACCACAATTAATGCGAAAGTGCTGTCAGACATAACTATTTATTCATGAAAGCCTTTTTGCCTTGTATATGGAATAATTTCTTTTATTTTGCACTTAGCACTTAATTTATGGATTGTTCTTGCAAAGCCAGCAACTAAATGGGACATATTGAATTAAAACATTTATGGAAATTCAAATAAAAAAAAGAAATAAGATATGGAACTAATATCAGAAGTGCTTTAAAACTGTCATTTCCCAATATTCTTTTCCTAGTAAGCCATAAATTAAGTATAGTCTTGCACCTCCAAAAATGACATAAATTTAGATGCTGCATTAAAAACAATAGTTGAATTGAAATGATGTATAGCGAGAAACAGTTTGCATGTTTCAACTGCTGAATATCAAATAGGGATGAACATCCTCTAGTCCTATAGTTAAGCATAATACTTTTCTTAAAGAGGCTTTTGGCAGCCTAAATTAAAACATTTTCTATAAATTAGCTATAGCACATAGGTACATATGCCACATTGAAGTAATAGAATCAACTACATTCTTACAATTTAGAGTTATTAGAGTTAGAGTTAGATTAAATGTACACCGTGACATTTCCACAGAGGGTAAAACTGAAAAAGGGCATATGGAATTGAGGAAAAACAATACTATATAAATTGCCTTCAGAGTTTAGGCTATCATAATTAAATCAAAGGTAACTCTGCATAAATAAAAATATGGATGAATTTAAGAAACTTTATAATATATCTTATCGAAGAAAAATACCTCTTTCACTTTTTCGCTTATTAAACCCCATCTCAAGAGAACGAGACAGACTATCAGGACAATAAAGGATCATATTACATGCTTTTCATAGAAGTCTACAAAATGGGAAGGTGGGTGGACTGAAGTGACAGCTGGTCTTGATTTCTAAAGAGAGTGCTAGTTTAGAAGGGAATGGGACAACATGATAATTGGAGAAAGAGGCATTTTTCTCTAATAAGATATATTACAAAGTTTGCTATAGGCTACTTTCACACTAGCGTTTTTAAATTCCGGTACTGATTTCCGTCATAGGGGCTCAATACCAGAAAAAAACATTGACAATGAATGGGGACAAAACTGAACTGAAGACAACTGAAAGCATTCCGTTCCGTCTTCAGACCGCATGCTGCGGTTTGCTCTCCGGTCCAGGCATCCGCACCAAGACGGATCCGGAATGACCCCCAATGCAAGTCAATGGGGACGGATCCATTTGGTGTGACACACCAGTAACCCGGATCTGTCCTCCATTGACTTGCAATGGGGGGTCATTCCGGATCCGGCTACAGAGATACATACAGACAGACATACATACATACATACATACACATACACATACATACTCACATACTCCAGCCAGGGACGCCGGCAGCATGTCTTCACGCGCCTCCTGCGCGCAGCTATGACGTTTCCCCACTGCGCCCAGCAGAGGGCGCTGTGGGGAATCGTCATCACTGCGCGCAGGAGGCGCGTGAAGACGTGCTGCCGGCGTCCCTGGCTGGAGTATGTAAGTATGTATGTGTTTGTGTGTGTATGTATGTATGTTCTCTGTGTCTGTGTCAACATGTGTGGGACCGGAGCGCTGCTCCGGCTCCACACATGTATCAGCGGCAGTACGGATCCGTCGGCACCCTTTAGGTGCCGGATCCGTGCTGCCGCTAGTGTGAAAGTAGCCATATTTATCTGTACAATTGAGTTATAAAACTATTATACAGTATTATACATCTACAGTGTATAACTGTATGCGCCGATTTCACGCCAGTAACTGGCACATGCGCACTGCATATCTCTGTGCCTCTGCCCACAGTGGACAGAACACTGCGCATACCCAGGCCCGGAAGTGATGTGCGAGGAGGATAAAGAGAAATATGATGTCATAGATCCACAGAGCTGGCCTTAGCTTACTGAGGGGTGGAGCTAGGCACGAGTGAGGCAGGGGAACTTGGGTGCTTTCAGCAAACTCTCTGCTCCTGGGCACTTGCAACGGCTCATTAGCATATGATAAAAAATACTTTTTGGGTGATTTGAAGAATCTGAAAAACTAAACACAGGTAACATCTGTGTCTTGTCTTTGTGTCCCACTAAACAATGTGATCTGTTTAAAACCGGTCAGGTAGGTGACAGACTCCCTTTAAGAAGTTTAATCTGTGTTCTGATTAGTTGCTTTGAGCAATAAAAACTGTTTTACTGTTATACAGTTTTGATAAATGAGGTCAATTAGGTGATATTTTTCAAGGCTGCCATTTCCTGTGTCAGTCTTGATCACCTGTATGCCGGACTAAGATATTCCTAATTTATTTAAAGGCAGATGCTTCTTAAAGGGAATCTGTCATCATTCCTAACTAAGGGCAATATAAACTAGTGACAGATCCCCTTTGTAAAATGCAGGGTCAGTTTCTTTAACTGACTCTTTTGCTAAACTCTTGTATTGAACAACTCTGCTGCATGCCGATGAGTCCTGAATATTCATGAGCTCCTGATTTTCTCCACCCCTCTGCTGCTAATTTACTTGGAAGAAAACTGTGAATCAGTGGCAGGGGTGGGATAAGCCAGAAGCTCATAAATATCAGGACTCATTGGCATGATCTAGAGCTGTTAGAACCTAGCAGGTGGTGACAGATTCCCTTTAATAACTTAAGCACATGTGTACATTAGCTAGGGGCTACTGTAGACTTGAGCTACGTACACCAATTTCTGGTGTAAATTATAGTAAATCCAGCAGGCTGCAAAGGCTCTTCCCTTCTGCTTCACCCACCTTTTTCTTGTCACTTTAGAAAAGTGCCAAGAAGCTCCAAAAGTCACAAATTCTGGTGCAAATATGGTGTGTTATAACTTGTTATTTTTAAGGCTGCTTTTGTGGCTTAAATGGCTTCATAAAACTCCCCTATGTTTTGTCATCTAACACTGAACAGTCCACAAAGGGAAAGCACAGCTACAAAAGTAATAAGAATGACAGATATTTAAAATGGATGAGAAGGAAGGTCTTGTTATTGTTATCAGTCACAGGTCTCCGTGAATGGACCTCTATGTTCTACGTGTGTTCATATCTATTGTAAACTGCCAGTCAAAATTTCTTCAGCAGCAAATTTCACTTTGTGAAATGGAGATCTTTGCTACATTGTTAGTGAGGTCCACTTTATCTAATAGAAATGCATGATTTATTTGCTTTGTACTCGCCTTAGGATGTAACATTTCTTACTATCTTCCTTCTTTCTTTCAAGAATATGCTGTTACATAAATGCCATGTTACTCATGTCCACATTAAAGGCTGAGACAACTTTTTATGATTGCATTTTACTCATTTTGGGATAAAAATATATATATATTTTTCAATTGGTCTTTATTAAACATTTTCTGAAGTTTTTGTGATACAGTATGGTCTATTTGCAGACTGTCCCTCCTGAGTTCCACCAGATGACGATTCACGTGAAGCCTTATCACTGATCTCCTGATTTCATGAACATTTCTTATGGCTAAACTCTTATCAAACTGATAAGAATGTGGCTTAAATGGGAAGTATCATCGGAAAATGACCTATTGTTTAAATCATGTTTTTATGTTAAACACATTTTTAGAGAATTTTTGGCGATGTTATTTTTAATTTTCCATGGCAATATTGAACAAAAACCATAAAATCCTGCAGTTTTTCCCCAGGACACTAGGCCTAATAATTGGCGCCACTTTTTGGTCTGTGCATATCACTTTACAGCTGTTAGCGACTTATTTGTCATTCCAATCCTGCCTACATCGCTGTGTATAGATAAGACAGGATCCATCATTCTTGCTTGTACAATTACCCCTGCACAGGTCACAGAGCATGCCTAGAAAACCCTCCCATAGAAGTCAATGAGGTCCCCTCCTGTCCATTGTGTCTATGGCTCTTGTGGTTGCTGTAAAGCAATTCTGTAAATGCTTACTAAACGATCAGGCAAGATGGTCGCCTCAGTTATCAGGAAATATAATTCAAATATAATTCAAAATTAAATATGTAATCAGAAATAAAAACAGATTAGAAAAAGGGAGATGTTTTGCTATCTAGTTTTAAATGGCAGAATTTTTTTTTTAATGAGTGTTATAGGGTCAGAAGATAAGAGATAAGGCTTCACATGAGCCCTTAACTATTGGAACTCAGGGGGACCAAACGGCAAATATCACAAAAACTGCTGAAAGTGTTTAATAAAGGCCAATTGAAAAAAAAAAAGATTTTTTAGCCCAAAATGAATAAAATGCAATTATAAAAATTGCCCTGGTGTCCATAGCCTTTAACAAAGACAGAACAAAACTTATCAATATCTAACTGGAAACTTGAGAAAACAAGATGAGAAAACCTGTAACGCCTGTAGGTAGAGACAGACACAGACATTGAGACCTGACCTAGGACCCAGCCTGCTTTCTCTACCTACTTGCATCACAAGCGCTAGGTAGCAAGACCCCAACTGGTGGACAGCCCATGTGTACTTACATGCAGAAACAGACAAACACCAAGAGCCAGAATCCGACAGGCTATGCAGTACCAAATGACAGACAGAGAGTGGTCAGAAGACAAGAGGTAAGCCCATCATCAGTGCTTACCTCTCTTGTCAGTCACAGCAAGCTGTCAGGAAACCCTGGCTAGGATGTGGTTCACATTATAATACAGATAAAACCATAACCAGCCAAACCCATTGTCAGGATTAAGAATGAGCGAACCAGTTTGGACCAAAATTCTATATTTTTTCGAATGGCAGATGAACCAGAATCTTTCCAGGTTTGTTTTTGATGAATTCAGTAAAACGGGGTGTAGGGCCATTTTGGAGCACATGTCATCTGGAAAAAAGCACTAGGGAAGAAGATTAACGAGAAATTGAGCATCAAGCCTTAATCGTCCATTTACATATATTCAGTTTTCACACAGTTGCAAATAAAATCAAATTTCACATTTGCAAGCATAAAAGGCTCAGATATACGTTTGAGTCTCTCCTCGTGGCTCCTTGGAATGATAAAACACTGGAACACACTCCAAAATTCTATTGTAATCCACGTGAGGTAATTTTGTAATCCAAACAGGTAACGTGTAATCTACATGCATAATAATGAATGGCAGCAAATAGAGAACCCTTTTTGCAAAGGGGGCTCCCAAATAACCTGAGAAGGGGTGAAAAAGGCACAACTAGGAATGGGGGAGTCCTGACAAGCCATGTCCATCTGGGTGAGAGTCAAACGGGGAAATATAAACTAACTAAACAAACAAAACAAGTACCAACTAGCTGTCACCCGTCAGGTGCAGTCCATGGTGTGGCCCCCATAGGTCCTCTTGAAGTGTCCTTGAGACAGCCAGTAGTTGGGTCCCTTAGATGAGGGACCTGAAGTCCTCCTCGCTTGAGCTGCTACTGAAGGACATCAGAGGACGCTCCTGCCTCCTGTAGGCCAAGCTCGCTGCCGTGGTGAAACTCCACTGCCCTCTTCTTCCGGAAGTCGGACTTGACCGGGTCCGGGTGGTGGTCATGCTGGCGAGCGCTGCAGCCACTTGCGTTTTCTGGATCCTCCTGTCGGGACAGCAGGGGTAAGGACTTCTGGCTGCAGCGGTGGAGGCAAGGTTGCACCCAGGGAAGAAGCCCCAGCTCCCCTGGCTTTTGCTGGCTTAATCTTCTACGGTAGTTGGTACTGGTGGATCACTGTGGATTGGAATGTAAATGATGACGTTGTCAGCTGACCCAGCTGAAAGGACTGTGATGGTGGTGGTGGTGGCAGTCCAGGTATCAGAGGCTCTGGCTGTGGCTTATCCCTGAAGCAGAGGGTGCCATCTGGTGACTCCTGAAGGCAGCGCACCGGTACTGTGCCTGGTGGTTCCTCCGGCCAAACTTCAGGTGGTGATGTTGGAACCAGGGGCTTAGATAGTAGGGTAACCCCGGTAGCAAAGGGGCCTTTCAGGGATGCCATGGGGGTTTACTCCACCTGATCCCCCACGTACAGGTTGTGATGGGGTTGTGGCAGGTACGGCCGTTTAACTGACCTGCGGTCCACGAAGTACTCCTTGCCATCCTCGTTGTCTGCCAGGAAGCCAGAGCCTCGCTCCACCGAAAATCACAGGACAGTTCCCTTTCTGGGCTCCAAATTAGGATCTCCCGGCCTAGGATGGTCCAGTACCTGAATCACAGAGTCCTCCACAGCATTCTTGTAGTCCCAGAGGGTCTGCACCTGGGCCGTCACCGATGCTGGCACAATCGGGTTCTGCCTTATGGAAGGTGTTGTTGATCTCCTCCTGGGCGGCGAAGTGAACGCTCCAGCTTCATCCTCCACAGCAGCCACACCAGCCGCCTCACAACAAGCCGCCTCAAGACGAACTGCCTCACGATGCGCAGCAACCTCAACAGCTGGTAAGGAGAATAAGGACACTGAAGCTGGGTTTCTCGTCTTGAGACTTTATCTTCACTTTCCCGTTCTTGCGGTGGCGTATCATCATTTTCCCGCTTCACGAAGAATTTGTACGTTTCGTATGTAGCGTAGGTATCGTACTTATCGTTAGAGGTCAAAATTTTACGCAAATTTACGAATAATACGAAGCTAATCCGAAAAAATCCGGATTCGCTTCAGAGTAAGATTCGATAGGAATCTACGAAGCGGCTAATAGATTCGCTCATCTCTAATATATATATTCAAAAAAATCCACGGCACTCCCAAATAAATAAATTTACTGTTCTTTAAAGAGGCTCTGTCACCACTTTCTAACCTATGTAATTAGATACATAGGCATATAGGTCTATTAATCCTCTCCCCAGACAGTGTTGCTGCTGCTTCTTGCTGTTAGTCCTCTACTGCCACCACCATTAAAGCAAAGCATCTGCCAACACTATCACTACTACTACTATTGCTACTACTAGCCATACACAGCCTTGTATGTTCCATGCCATACTGCTCCTCCTGCTGCGAGTATTGGGTCTGCATGCCACTATATCCATATCATACCCTTTCCACATCCACATAGCACTACTGCTGCTCCCAATTAAAAGGGGTAATTTTTTTAGGCTCATTCATGAGACACGTTTTCTTCTGACAATTAGCACTTGTGTGTATCGTGCGGGCAGGCATTTCGACCCTGTCAATGCATAATTTTTGGACGCTTGGTACCCCAAGGCCAGGTAATGCTCAGGGATGTGCAGATTAGCTCTTGCAAGAGAGATAATCTTCATAATGATCTGTTTATTCACAGAAGTGTGTTATGTACTAGATTGTAATATTGTAATTTAATTACTTCAAATAATAAGGACACCTCATGTAAAGTTAATTTTTATTTTTTTAAGTATCAACATCACATCTTAATTTCTATACTATAAAAATATAAAGGGGCTTGTAAGTGTAACAAAGGCAATGATTAGGCTAAATTAATTAAGCTTAAGGGGAACCTGTCATCTCCGAAACACCCCCTGAACTAGAATAAGCGGTGTATAGTGTAAGTGATGCTGAATCCGAATATGTAAGTTTTATCTTCATACTCACTTCCATTCCGACGCTGTGCTCCCACAAACAGCAGTAAAATGCACTCAGTGGACTCCAGTGCTCACTCACATAATGGAGAGGACTCAAAGAAGATTCCTCTCAATGCATTTTACTGCTGGTTTGTGTGAGCACAGCGTCAGAATGGAAGTGAGTATGAAGATAAAACTTACATATTCGGATTCATCATCACTTACACTATACACTGCTTAATCTAGTTCAGGGGGTGTTTCGGAGGTGACAGGTTCCCTTTAAAACAAACCATTTCATTTTGTGGCTTTAGTACCTGGTAATGTCCCATTTGTCAAAAACAACCTCCAGCAGGAGTTTTCTATTGCTATCTAGAACATGGAGACGTTTTTCTCCATTCTTTCATAGAGATTCCTTCCAGTGTCCACAGAGCCCCTTTCAAATTCCCACTAGCTTTACTGGAATTTAGAACTAATGTAAAGGTAATTGTCTTGTTACAAGGTCAATTTTTTGCTCAATTTCATTCTAAAGGCCCATTTATAGGGGTTGACAGAGCAGGCAATTATCAGGAGTAAATTGTTTATTCCAGATTGCTTTCTTGTCAGAGGAGGTAAGATCTGTATTTACATGCTACTGTGATCTATTGTCTCCATACAGAGTCATTGTTTCTGGACAGCATATACCTGTTTACATAGGAAAATCTGCTGCCCAGGAATCATGATTTTAGTGTTGCAACAATGCTTTTACATGTACATATGTTTGCTCAATCATTGGGTAATCCGTGGCACCTTTACAACAATTGAACGGATCATTGCTAACATATTCTGCTTCTGATGGAGCGCTGTATGGGGAGTGTGTGCCATCCCCATGAGAGATATTGATAACAGCAAGGTACTAGAGCTGGAAACGTGACTTTCTCTGGAATAATGTGGCATGAATGGGGCAAAATAACCTGCGCTACTGGGACACTTCAGTGAAGAAGCCCATAAAGAGCAGAATAAGCGCAAGTTATAGTCCAGCAGACACATAATGACTTACCTCAGGCATGAAGGGGAGTTGTGATTGCCCTCAGTAGCATAAAAAGTGATTATCTGGACCTACCCTGTGAGTTTTCTCCTCCAAACAATAGTGATTCAGATCTAAGGTGTCAGGAATCTCTTTCTCACATAGTTGCTATAATTAGGATTCTTTAATGAACTCCCATAAGCCCACATGGTGCAAACTGTTTCTTCAGGGCCTATTTCCGATTTATTCAATTTTGTCCCTACTTTCTTTCTTGAAAGACAGATTCTCGCTATTCAAAGAAAAGAAAGAATCTATGAGTGGCTCACCACTAGGAACCAAATGGACTTGAGGGGTGCTCTAATCCAGGCTTACCCACGGCCGGAAATAGTTACTATGTAGGAAATAATCTCGCTTGCGGATGAGCACACCCAATATCTAGTTGAAAGAGAATGTGGAAATGTGTATATAATCAGTTTCTATTAGGTGGATAAATCAAAGTAATATAGTATATAAGATTATAAAAATATAATTTTATTTTTATCATAAAAATAGATGAGGTTTAAAATAGTACAGTATAAAAAATCCAAAAAATGTAAAAATGAGAATCGAAATAAAGATAAAAAAAGAGAGGATCAAATGTAAATCCTCTATTAGAGGTATACGCACATATAATTATATAATGCCAGCGCTGGTCAATATTATATACCAATGATCAGTGTACGTAATACAATATATTAGGGATGGAATCAAAATACATATTAGAATGAAATCCGTTAAATGTCCCGTTCTGCTAGGTACCGTTTCAATAAGGCATATAGCTGAGGTAAAGAAAGTCAATATTTGTTGATTAATCTGTGAAAAAAATAGTCTCTATAAATAAAACAGTCCTTGTAAATGGGTTCTATTTGTGATAGAGTATGAGGATGAGCGCTGAATTATGCACTTTGTAGCTCTGAATTTCTCTATGCACTGTGTCAGTGCTATATAACAATATGTCAGCGCTATGTTACTGTTCAAAAGTTGTATAGTATTATTTGGTTAATAACAGTTCTTTATAGTTGGTACATTACCCCCTCCTTGTTCGTTGGTGGGTTTGGTGGAGAGCATTGTTCCCTAGTTCCGTCAGTGTACCGCCGTTTGGCTGGCAACACGAGGACGCTGACTTGTGTTGTGAGCGCGTCTCACTCGCTCAGCTACTGTGCGTGCCTCCTATAATTTATCTCCTCGGATGTTCATGCCGTTCAAATGAGCAACATTAACAGTGGCGTCCCACGTGTGTCGCTCCTTTATTCCATGGGTTTGTGCGATAATCGACCTCCTGGTATTTTTCTTTTGGTTCTCCTTTACTTTTCCTTCGCTATTTTGCGTTAGTTAGATTATGGAGTAACCAGAGAAGTTGATTAAAAAATATATTAAAAAAATATACATATATATATATATATATATAAAAAAGCAATATAAAGGCAAATATATATATATAATTGCTAATAGAGAAGACAAATCCTTATAAGGGATTCACTTTGAATGACAAATAAAATAGAATAAAGTAAAAAATGCCAGAATCCAACTGTCCTAATGTTGCCAGACGCGTTTCGGGGCGTATTGCTCTGCCCCTTCCTCAGTGGCAAAATGTGCAGGGCTGTGGATCTGGCAAGCTTAAATAGTAGAGTCCAATTAGTCTGTTACCTCAAAAATGTAAATTGGATTTACCTTTCATGTTGTTCCAAAAATGTGGAGTGGATCAAAAATCTAGATCTGGGATCTCAAACTTGTGGCCCTCCAGATGTTGCAAAACTACAACTCCCAGCATGCCCTGGTAGCCGAAGAATGTCCAGGCATGATGGGAATTGTAGTTCTGTAACAGCTGGAGGGCCACGAGATTGAGATCCCTGATCTAGATCTTTAGAGGACGTAATTGTGTATGGTATATAATCCTAGTATATCTTATAGTGATAATGCTGTGAATGTTAAACTGTGAAATGATTATGAGTGAACCTTCCTATAATTCTAAGTGAGGGTCTCATTATATAAAGTGATTCTAAGTGAGGGTCTCATTACATAAAATGATCATATCTATATGCTCAAAATTGTGTTCAGAAATATGAATTAGTTTTAATTCCTTTCACAGTGACAGGGTGTGTGTATTATTTTCATATCACTGTGTATTGTGTAATAATTAGTGATGTTATTTGTATTTGACAATCTCTTTTGTTTTCTATGTTCTAGTGTTCTTTTTATTGTGAACTTTTCATAGGTGAATATTTGTCCAGGTTGTTTGGTTTTCTGTTATCATTTTTTTATTTATGTCTTTTAATTTTTGTTTATGTTTTTTGTTGCTATTTTCATGTTTGTTTATGTGTTCATGTGTCTTTATTTCTGATTATTATTTTTCTCTTTATTGTTTTTTCTTTTTTGTTTGTATAGTGGACTAGTGAGTTCGTAGAGTATTGGGGTTGGGGGCCTCCCAGGGAGGGGGGTCAGGGTGCTGGTAAAAAACAGCCTGACCCTGATCGCCGGTCCCTGAAAGGCACCCAGCCCATGTTGACTAGTGATATTATAGAAAACCGAAGATTTCCATTTCTGTGTTGAGGCCTTTTGGAATCATCGTATCAAATTCGAAGATCCTTCTTGATTCAATTCTTGACATGTTGTGTACATGATTGCCACCTCTCCATGATTTGGGGATCCTTTCAAGTGCTGTGAATGTAAGTAGGGATGGATTTTTATTATGTGTATCTTTGAAATGTTTGGATAAAGAGTGTAAGTCATAACCATTTTTAATTTTAGCAACGTGTTCAGATATACGTTTCTTGTGGGATCTTTTTGTTCTGCCGATATATTGTTTGTGACATGGACACTGAAGTAGGTATATAACGTCTGTGGAACTACATGTTAAGTATTCTTTAATTGTATGAGAGTGTTGGTTGGTTGTTGATTTGATTTCCGTTGTTTTTTTTGGAAAATTCGTAATTTTGCAATTGTTGCATTTCCCACATCGGTAAAAACCTTTTAATGACATCCAACTTGTGTTTTTTTGTGTTTTTTATTTTTAATTGTGGGAGCGATTTTCATTCCTAGGTTTGGTGCCTTTGTATATACAATTTTGGGTATTTCTGATAGTTGGGGTCCTATAAATTTATCTCTTTGGAGTAAATGCTCGGAGTAGATTCTCGCTATTGTTGTATAGCTTAGCTAACCTTTGCTTTACTCCTTCCACGTGTTGATATCATCTTACAGTCTGGTAAAAGATGTCTGGATTGTCTTCTCCAGCGATTTTTTGATATCCAGAGCTAATCTCCTTGTCACTTCTGTGGCTACTTGTTTATAGTCAAGTGAAGTATTTTATATGTCTACTTCAATGTCATGATCTGCAGACTCAGGAGGGGAGCCTGCAGGTTTACGCTGGACCTCCATTTGCCAGAACTCTTTCCTGAAACTAATCAATCTTCATCATCACTCATCATATCACCTTTGCATGAAATATCACCTAAGTACACGCTACAACTGCTAGCATTCACAAGGTTAATAACTCAATATAAGTAACACTTCTACTAAGGTCATGGAATCGTTAGAACTCAAGAAGGCTCTTATTAAAGTAAAGCTTTAATATAAAAAAAAGAACAGTGCGTACAAACAATAGGGTTATCATAGAAAAGACTAAATAAAATATACAGACATAATCGTACAGTGAAAAATAACAGTGTGGAAAATAAAAGTGATAAAAACAGAACTTAATATGTTACGCAACAGTTAAATCCAGTTGCCTGGGGAAGCAGAAATATTGGTCAGTCCATCAGCTAGTGATCCCCAAAGAAATGAGAGTTTGCGTTGGCTTCATACACCCCATCACCCCCCCCCCCCAAACCTGTGATGCCAGAGGAGGCCAGGGAAAATTGTAAAGCCCTTTTATGACAGTGTTTACGACCACTTGCTGTAAACCTAGTCTTCCTCAAAATATTTGTATGTAAATATGTTTTTGGATATTCAATCCAGCAATTTCATAGTACCAAACATGGCGGAGGTAATGGCAGGATGGATGGTGTTATCTAATTGCTCCCTGTTACTGAGCTGGGATTGATTTGGTTTTAATACCATGGATGCATAAACATGGCCTGAGTTCTCAGGAGGAAGCACTTGGCTCAAATATGGATTTGTCCACTTATTTCTTCCATGTATATTGCAAGATAGGGGTTTTATGTGTGACCTCAGTGGAAAGGACACTAGCCTTCTCTTGACCCCTCTGGTCTGTATCACGCTGGTACATGACATCTTCACACTTTATAATAGGGGTCTAGTTTTCTGTGTTGTTCCATCTTACTGATTTTGTTAACGCTGGTATCTGACATCTTCAAACTTTAAGGTAGGAATCTGGTTTCTTACAGATTTCTATTGCTGCAATCTCTGGCCTGGATGGACATGGAAGAGGTGATGACCCCCCCCATGTAAAGGGAGGGGTTGCCTACTCCTAACAATAATTTTGATATCTGGATCCCTCTATCACCACACTGACCCTCAGTGTCATGTAGAGAAACGTCTTCATCTTGACAAGGAGATGTTTGTTATAGAGAAGGTGAAGGTACAGACTTCATCTTTGGCTGTGCCAAAGTACACTGTTCCCTGTTAATTTGGGGAAGAGGCAGGGGCGTTTCTAGGGTCTCAAAAGATCTGGGGCCCAAGCCCCAATGAATATGGTCCAGTTCTCTAAGGCTACTTTCACACTAGCGGTAGCCTTCTCCAGCACGCTGTTCTGGAGTGGGAACAGCCTGCCGGATCTGTCCTACCAGAAGTCCGTTCTGGCCCCATTCACTATAATGGGGGTGGGCCAGAGGTCCAGCTGCAGCACCACAAACATGCCGAGAGGTGGCTGGAATAAAATTGCAGCATGCATCACCTCTGGCCCACCCCCATTATAGTGAGTGGGGCCAGAGCAGACGTCCGGCAGCACGGTGGGTTAGCGTCAGCACGGATCTGCTACCGCAAGTGTGGATGTAGCCATATGTTGTGTTTATTTTCTGCTCTGAAACAGACAAGTGGATTTTAAATCTACAGCATATACATTTTTTGTAATGGAAAATGCACAGATTTGTTGTAAAGTGAATGGGAAAGAAGGCATCCACAAATCTTATTGTGGATTTTGTTGTGGATTACCTGTGAACCATAGCAAACTCCACAAGTGCAGACAATGGGAAAAATGTATACTCATCTTATCAATCCTCTGGTGGCCCCTGGTCAATGCTTTCCTGCACCCCCACCAGTTTCTATATATTGGCATCAAGTCATTTTCTGTCTGACTACAGGTCTACTGATCAGAACTCACAGTATCAGGGATCTATGATGCCATAAGATTTGGTCAGCTATCAGAGTCAGAGCACATCCGTTCACATAAGTATTAGGCCTCATGCACACGAACATCGCTTGGTTCCACATCCGAGCCACATTTTTTGCAGATTGGATGCAGACACATTCACTTTAATAGGACCGCAAAAGATGTGGACAGCACTCCATGTGCTGCTCGCATCGATTGCTCCATTCCGTGGCCCTGCAAAAAAAAAAAAAAAATGAACATGTCCTATTCTCACGGGCAGCATCCGTGTTTTGTGGATCCGCAAAACACAGCACGTTTGTGTACATGAGCCCTTAGAAAGATTTGTGTTTTATTTTTTATTGTATTTACACATAACTTCAGTTTTTCAAGAGTAAAGGCAGATTTACACCAATCAGGCTGATTATGGGGAATGAATATCACTATACACGCTCATTCCTGGTGATCTGCCTTTGTAAATGTGCTGCATATCACCTTGTTCATAGGGTGAATTTATCTTTCATGTTATGCTAGGTTCACATGTATTAAGAAATCTGGCAGCCTGTTATGGTGGGCTCTTCTGACTGGCATAAATGCTGGCTGTCAGCTGGACAAAAATTGCATGCACCAGTATTTTGTCTGGGCAAAAGCCAGCATTTTATGTTGAAAAACTGTCCAGATCCTCTTTGGATCTCATTATAGTCAATGGGGATCTGGAAATGCTGTATAAGGTGAACTTGGGGAAAGAGTTCCAGGAAAGAATGGCCTGGATTTCAAAATGGCAGTGTGAACATAGCCTTAATCGTTGTTTCTGAGGAGCAGTTTGTGTGGTCTTAACAGCACTCTGCTGCACAGAAAAAAATACAGCTGTATGAGGACGAGCGGCGGCAGTAGCCATTGCTTGTCCTTGTACATTGGAGGTGATCGCTGCCTGTAAATGTAGTTCTTCACCTCCACTAACAAGCAGACAGTTATCAGACAGGAACTGTTCCTCCACGATAATGGTATGCTGAGTTGGCGAGTGACACAAAATGCACCTTTACATTTATATTTTTACAAATTTTATTTCAGCTTTAAAAGGGTATTCCAGTTAAAGAAAGTAATCCCCTATCCACTATTGGATTGGTGAGGGTCGTATGGGTTCCCCACCCCACCCCAACCTTCCTCAGATCACGATAATGGAGGCTCTGTATCCTGTGAAGCCCACCTGAAATGGACGGAGCGGCTGGTCAGAAATGTGCACAACCACTCTATTCTTTTCTATAGGAGCGCCAGAGATAGCTATGTACTGCAACTGACTATCTCCAGAACCTCCATAGAAATGAATGGTGTGGGAGCATACATGCCTGATGAGCCATTCGGTCCATTTCAGGGGGATCCATGGGGTACAGGGCCAGCATTGTCAGCCAGTCACCACCAGTCTCCCGAGTCCCAAAGTTCGGGGCAGTGGTAGTTTGATTCGGGCCCTGGCCCCGGATAGAAAGCCCTAGCGACGCCCCTGAGTAGAGGAGTTCTGACTGCTCCTTGGTATGTGATTAGTCATAGCAGGAGCCAACCTCTCCAATTTAAAGACAATAATTTTAAACAGTTTTCACGTATGGACAACACTTTTTTGTATGGGAACCCATTGGCTTTCAGTTATTATCACCAGGGTAAACAGGCATAGATCAGTACATGGACAGACAACAGAAACAAACACCTTAGCTGAAACTGAGCAAGCTAGTAACCTAATTGCTCAGACAGTGAGAGAGATGTCAGGCTAGCAACAATAGCAAAAGCTAATTAACAAGTATAAGTAGCCATATAGCAGCACACAGAGCAAGGAGAGGAGGGGAGTGGTGATGATGTGAAAATGGGAGTAATAGTAGTTCACTGAATAATGTTCTTACTAAAAGTACTAGAGCAGCAATGGACATGGGCCGCCGACGTAACATCTTCATATGGAAAAATACTAGTCGTTTTTCTTGGAGAAGATTCTAGTTTGTCTGCTGTCCTTACTCATGTGAAAAGTCAAATATTGACTCAGGGAAGCTACTTCCAATAGGTGACACTAGAGAGACAGTTCTCTTTTTTCTGGAGGAAAGAATCTTTGCATGCCTACAGTATGTGGCACTAGAGGGACTACTTTGCATTCTTTTTTTCCCAAGGGTGTATTCCCTGGCCTATAAGGCATCCTTTGCCATCTTGGTAGTCTTTGCAAGGAGAAAGTTCATTCAACCATGCTCACAGTTGGTTAAAAACGTATTCCACTTATTTATGTAGAAAAGGTAGTGCCACTTTTTTGTAGCCATGATCAAAACAGTAAATCTTTAACCTCAATAACTATAAGTCTATTACATTTTTTCTCTCAACAAAGCTAAAAAGAAACGTAAGGCCCAAAAGACCGGAATGAAGTAATTACTGTAAAATCCCTTGGCGAAATGAAATCAATTCATTCTTTACTTTGCTGATTTAACATTGTTAATACGAATATTTAAGATGGCATGAAATAATATTCATAAAAGCCATAAGTAATTGTGGTTTAGTGTTATAGAAGGAGCACCATTTATTTAGGGTCCATGGGAGTAATCTTTAACCAATGTTCCAAGAGCAGCATTACTGTGGTAAGTTATAACAAACTAACAGCTTCAAATAAAATGATGTTTAGTTTGTGTTAATAATCATAAAATGGAAGGAATTTTTTTCAGTGATTTTCTGTTGACACCGAGAAAAGATTATGAGTTTACTGAAAAAATAAAAAAGGAAGGTAGATTAAAAAAAGAGGTAGAAATTGACTAAAGGGAAATGTACAAATGTAGTTAACACAAAAATTAATTAAAAAGTATAAATATTGTGATTGTGCATTAAACAGTGACATTTCACTTAAATATAAGAAAGTGAAATATGAATAGTTTGATGTAGATACATTGGGGGTAAGTTACTAACCCGAAATATGCCTATATTAGCCGTATTTCTGAAACAGTTTGCTGCAATCTTCTACTTTTCCCTGTTCGCGCCAGGTCTAAAAAAGTGGGGGTGGCACAGCTAGGGAAGGGTCGGAAGACCCTTTTACCATTTTCTATGCCTGGTTTGGGTGTAGAAGATGGTCTACATGTAAGACAGCAAGGAAGCTGTCTTACATTTAGAAGCGGTGGTGGATCTGCTGAAGGGGATATTAAGACCGGAGTCTAGTTATTGTAGTTGTACATCAATGACATTTATTTAAAATAAAATGTGAAATCTGCTTTCGGTAGGTACATTGGATCACAGGTATCAAAACTGACTAAAGCTGACCATACATACAGTATGCATACATGTAGCCAATCAATAATCAACAACAGCACTAAAGATTAAACGGGGAGTAGGTTAAAAAAAAAAATCCCTGGGCCTTGCACAAAGTGGCAAGTGATGAGTTGCCTTTGGCCAATCATGCTATATACTTGTACTTTAATTACTGATATTTACCTCATGTGTTTACACAGCTTAACTTCTTGTGGATCACCAGATGACTTAAAATATCAAGCAGGTCCACAAGTAACCTTGCATGGACGTTCCTGAACATTCTTGTTGAGTACATGAAGATACAGCCAAAGTCTCCATACAGATCCTCTATGTCTTCTTGATCACTGTTTACATAGCACTCAATGAGCACCATGCATACACTTCTGTAAGCGGCTATGATACTTCCTTCTCCTACTCCAGTAATCACGTGATCGCCGGGTGCTGGGCTCTACAGTGAGTCTCCAGAAGTTGAATTTCCCTTCCAACTTGGGTCAATATGTCGGCCCAAGTTACAAGCGAAATCAGCAATAAAAATATATTTTAAAATGCCCCACAAACAACTTTTATGACCTTATAGAGGGCAAAATGTGTAAAATATAATTAAATAAATAAAAGAAGACAAAACATAATAAAAATAATCAAAAAGAATGCCAACACAAGACCACACAACAAATTCTAGCCCTGCCCCTGACGCTAAAATTATTCCCCATATAAAAATTTACAGAAATGGAACACAATTTTAAAAAGCATTTAGTTGCACTTTGTGCTATTAAAAATTAAATAAAATGTGAAACATAAAATGTGAATTTTCTGATTATTTGCATCCTTCCAGATATACAAAGATAACAAAATAAAAAAAGACTCAAAAATTATTTAAAAAACCGCACAAAAAAATGTTAGAGGGTAGAATGACATTTATGTCAATGGATAGAGATGAGCGAATCATTCAAAATTTTCTTTGCCGAATGTTCGTCAAATTTTTTAAAAGATTTGTACTTAATACGAAGCTATTCGGTCGAAGCTGTGTACAAATCATTCGTTATTCTGTCGTGTTCTGCTAACATTCCCGCGAATACTTACGCCTGAGTGTACAAAGTGTGTACGAAGCTTTAGCATATTATTGTCTAGGCCCGTATAAAGAACGAATATACAGTAAAAGTACGCTACTTAACTGAATGTGTACGCATTAGCGTACAAATTATCAGATGCGTAGCATTAGAGTACAAATTATATGATGCGTATGTAGCATTAGCATACAAAGATTTCAGAAGAATATTCCGAAGCGAATCTGAAAATATTCGGATTCGCTTCGGTGTAAAAAATTTCCAAGATTTGTATCGAATCTACGAAGCGGCGAATAGATTCGCTCATCTCTATCAATGGAGATGATAGTCTATAGTGTGATATGGGATATTGACTGACATGGCTGAGACTGAATGTATACATTCGAGTGTGTGTGCAGTATATATAGAAGGCTTGGAAGGAGATACCGTAGCTCCAAGCCTGTACTAAATTATTTGTATGATTGAAGATGTGTAGAAGCAGAAAGAAACAGTCAAGGGAAGGAAAGTTACAGTAAACAAGAGAGATTAGGTTGAAAAGGTGGCAGTCAGACAGAATGGTGGACTGTGATATAGGGGCAGCCATATAGAAAAGAGAGATTAGTCGACTACTGAAGGATATGGACTATCCAAGGGGGAAACAGAGAGTCCCTTTGAAAGGTGAGATGTATAAATGTAAATAAATGTATAAATACCAGAAGAATGTATAGTATCTCAGTCATTATCCTGTGGTTCCTGTGAGATTTGTAATTGTTCAGCTGGATGTACCTCTTTATTGTAAAGATGAAGTTAAAAGAGAGATAAAGATAAAACTCATCTTCATTATTCAATTTCATATGAGTGAGAGAGTGATGCAGAAAAAATATTTCAGTCAGGATTTTTACTGTTATGACACAGTTAGGGCTATCGTTGGCCCACCTTACATGTTTTCATTTTCAAACCCATGAAAATGTGTCTAGTCAAGAACGGGGGAAAAATGGCCTGGTGAATGGGTGTCCTGGTGTATAATAACTAATGCTACTTTCACACCTCTGATATGAAACTCTGGCATGGATGTTCCGGCAGATAAGTGGAGGATCAGCTAGACCAACCGGGTCTCCGCTTGTCTGCCGGAATGCCTACGGATCTCCGTCAGACCCCATTATACTTAATTGGGATGGCAGACATCTGTCCGTATTGGCAAAAATTCCTGCAATGTATTAGATTTGCAGACTTACAGTACAGAAGACTTAGATGTACCGTTAAAAAACTAAATGGTCCATTAAGCCATTGTAAATAACTGTTTTCTTACTCTTCTTGGTCTACAAGCTCTTTTCACTCATTTGTAAGCTAGTAAAGAGACTGATTTGCTTGCAGGATACTCATAAGGGTCGTAAAGAGGGTCAATCTCATCTTTTCACATTTCTTACCGATCATACATCAATAAAAGTAATTACTGGAGAATGTTCCTCATGAATTTAAGCCCAGGCGTCTCACCAGGGTATTTTGTACTTGAACTCACAACCTCATCCTAGGTATCATTTTTTTAATCCATGCATTGCATGGTGTTTAAGATGATAATTCTTAACCAGGATGAGTATATAACAAAGGAAAGTTCCAAGCTTTACACAATTTTATATTGCTGGATTGTCTCTTAGATCCTGCTAATAATAAGTACAGTGTGTTATTGAAATGTATTCAGTTTTTGGTATAGTATAGGCAAATGAAAAAAAGATTAAAAATATGGTGGACACAAAGATAAATGATAATCAACTGTCCAGAGGTTGTGTAAGATATTGCAATCTCAGCGACCTTCTACAAGGAACTTGAGCTGCAATACCAGGCTTGCAGAAGACATTCACTGTTGCTGGAAGAAAATAGCTGTTGTACAGCAGCTTTAAAGGGCAATTATCACCATGACGTTGGACTATTATCTAGTAAATGTACATTGGAATAGCACACCATATATAGCTGCGGTTAGACTCAAAAAGGTTCTTCAACCCAATCAGTATTCTGGATAGATTCAGTGCACACGCAAAATGGATTTTTTAATTTATTTATAGCATCATATAGTGTTTATACATAATTTTCCATTATCTCAGCAGTATATATAAAAAAGAAGTCAATCATTATTTTGAATTTTGTTTCTCAGTTGAATGACCGTTTCGATCATAGTGACATTTTTCAAGTCTCATCTATATCAACATGTGCTGCAAGTGTACTGCTGGGGGGGATACTTGGACTATTATCTGCCATGTTACATGAGTTGTACTGCGGATAGGGAGTCCAGATCACATTTTTTTATTTTCCTACTGACCCCTTATGCTCGCTGTCAGCTTTTTATGCTACACCGAAATACATTGTCACGATTGCTGTGCATGCGCACAGGAGTCCTCACCATTATCTTAGCATAGCAGTCTGGACTGCATACTTTAATGCAGCTCTGAGTGCTGACAGCAGGGGAACGAGAAGCAGTAGGAGAAAAAAAAATGAAATCTGGACTCCTTTTGCACAGTGATACTTATGTATTACTGCAAATAATAATACAGAATCACACTGACAAATTTCCCTTAAAATCTAATCAAAATAAATTAGTATGCACAAGTTAACTTGGAGGTTGATATCTATCATCTATGCCATGTTACTGTGAAGTTATGCCATGTTAATTGGGTTTTTGGGTGTCCCTAATACAGCTGTGTTGCATACTGACAGATACAGTATCTGCCTGAGGATTTTCGATTTTGCACCGAATTAGGATCTATACTTTATCCTAGTTTGGTGCAAAGTAGATCATCCTTGGGTTTTTGGTTAAAGGGGTATTCTGGTTGCTTAAAGTTATCCCCTATCCACAAGTGTAGTGTGTGTATCTAGTGTTTATGTAGTGTAGTATATGTGTAATGTAGTGTTTGTGCATAGTGTGTGCAGTGTCTGTGTGTGAAGTGTCTGTTTTTTTTTATTTGGTCTGATCTGAGTTCAGAATTTGGTCTGAGGTCTGAGTAGTGAGAGGTTTAATAAAGTAACTAAGAAGCACACTATTTTCCAACAATAGTGGATATTTTTCAATTATATGAGAAGGGGATAATATTGCATTTTGCTTGGGGAGGGTTGGTTGCCATGACTGATTTTTAGTCCCAGCCAAATAATGACCCATGTATGTAACAAGGGTAAAAAATTCTTGTAAATAAAGCAATAGACGCTGTTTTATGACCAATCGGAACATGACTAGATTGATATAAAGCAAAATGAAAGATATTAATGACTATCAATCAGTTTTAGGCCTTGTTCACACATCAGTTATTTGATCAGTTATTTCCGTCAGTTATTGTGAGCCAAAACCTGGTGCAGGTCAAAAACACAGAACAGGTGCAGATCTTTCCATAACACCTTCTTCTGTGTAGTCTCCACTCCTGGTTTTGGCTCACAATAACTGATGGAAATAACTGATCAAATAACTGATGTGTGAACAAGGCCATAGCAGTGCCTCTGAAACCAGATAATGAAACATTGTAGCGGTTAGCAATTTACAATTAATTGGCTATACAGATGCAGTTTGGCCCAGTGACACAGCAGGTCATCATCAGCTAACAACTAAGATGTGATTCAGTTTAAGAATTATATTTTATCCAAGACATGAAGAAAACAATAAACTAAAGTGTTGAGCCCAGGATAAATAAATGTAAGAATATACCTGAAAAGCCCATTTCTCATGCTGGTAGTCAGCGTTTGATAAATATCTTGAAGGATAATCACAAAATTCTTTAGAGCATAACACAGAGTATTCTACATATGCTAATGTTGCTTAGAGCATAGATTATTCTACATTACCAATTTATATATTGCTAGATTACAGAACAAAAAAAATATAGTTGCTAGGCAACAAGAGTTCAGTGACTTATCTGATACTTGTTACTTTGAAGTTGTCACGTGTTATGCTCCTAGTTGTTTCTCTGGAAGGAAAAAAAAAAGGATTATAGAAATGCAAAAATCAAACAAATCTGAAGACAGATTTGTGAAATTTGACAAATTGCATAAAGACGGCACCCAGCGCCCTTTTACGGTTGATATTGGATGCGAAAACCACTAGGGAGGCTGGCTTGTCCTGATAAGGTCAGAGGCTGACAGATAGCCTGGAACAAAAACAAACAAGGACTATAAGTAGCAGCACGCTGCTTTATGCACAAAGACACATGAAAACATAGAACACAAGAATAAATGTCGGGCTCATCTACCAGCGACAAGGTGGCTTCTATCAGTCAGGTCCTACATTAACAGTCTTGCCTCTCCTGTGCTTTTGGCCTATAATTTAGAATCCAGCTATGGTACACTCTGATTAAAAGTACCCGGCAAATGGGCATGAGTACTCGGTATAAATAGGGGAAGCCACTACACCAAATAGCACCTCCAAACTATATATAAAAAGAGTGCAGATGCACCCTAAAATGGATATAATGAAAAAACAAACAAGGACCACAAGTAGCAGCATACTGCTTTATGTACAAAGACAATTGCAAAGATTGAAAACAACAGTAAACGTAAACTGCATTATTGCTATATTTTACTATATGAAAATCATTCTTGCTGTTCTGAGCTACAAAACCAGCCACCTATATGAAAAAAATCTTTTTTTCTCATTTCAATAGAGACAGCTGTTCTTCCCTAAAAATCTTACTCTACATAGTATTATTGCCAGCAAAGCACCCCAATAGCATTCTGCTGCTCAGCATCACACATTTTTTTCAGTGCATTATATCTGTCCTGTGTTATTAAACACATTGCATTATAGCAAAAGCATTTTACAGTAATTACCGGTACACTATTTTTAGACCAGTGAAATAAAATGCACATTACACCATAGATAGAAGTATTACTGCCTTTCCTGGATCTTTATATTGTTGGTGTGCATGTATGTGTGTGGGGGGGGCATAATCGCAATACAAGTTTCCAATATGTATTTTACAATAGAGAAAGGTCTTTTCTGAAACTGCATTTTTAAATGTAAATAAACAGTAGGCAGAAATCTTACCAGGGCAAATTGTCAATAGTATTCACTGTTTGTAGATGGGAAAGGACATTAATTGTGCCCCTGTCTTTAACCCCTTATTTTCATTTTTGCATTTTTGATTTTTCCTCCCAATGTTGCAATAGCCATAACATTTTATCTTTCTGTTTATTTTTTACAGGACAAAATGCATTTTTAATGGCACCAGTTAATTTACCGTGTCTAGTATTGGAAAAAGGGAAAAAAAATCTTTGTGGTGTAAAATAAAAATAACAACACAATTCCACCAAGGTTTTGACATCACAGTGTTCACTGTACACTAAAAAACGATTACGGTGATCCCAAACTTGCACAGTTTTTATTTTGTTTAATTACTTTAAAAAAAACTAAAAACCTTTGAAAAAAATCTAAAGTTTCATTGCATCGCCATTTTCTGGCAGCCATAACGTTTTATATATTTTAGTCTACAGAGCTGCTTGAGAGCTTTTAATATTTTGATGTTTTTGTTACTATTAGGGGGGCTTTTGAATCCTTGTCTTATTCATCCTAATAGAGGGTGAATAGGATTCTAACACTCTCCATGCTAAGCTGTGTGTCGTGCACAGCGCAACAGGGAGCTTACCATGGCAGGCCTTGTAAGCTTCACAATCCTGCCATGGTAAACAATAAGTGCCTCAAAATTTCACTGCGGGGGCTCTGATCGGAAGGCAGAAAGAGCCACATCCATCTGCCTTACCTCACAGATTGTAAATCCAAAAGAGGGGTAGAAACAGCACTGCATTTACCTGAAAAAAGATAGTGAGTCCATAGGTATATATCCAAGTGGTGGGTGCCCGCAGATGAGAACCTTGGCTAACTTGTTCCAGAATATAGTAGAAAATGGAATCCACAGCACTCCAGAGAATTTTCTTGAAGCAAGACGTTTATTATTCACATATCGGCATCTTACAGAGTAAAGCGACGTTTCGGTTCAGCAGAACCTTTATCAAGCTTCAGTGTTGATCGCAGCATCTGAGGGGATAAATGAAAGGGTGCATTGTGATTATCATTTCCTGTAATTGCGGCTGGGTGTCTGTTGTGTGATACAGCTGGCACCCGCAATGTGTGGTGCAGGCTCACCGCAGCAACCTGCTCCATATAACTGTGTTCTCATAATGTCATACATGTACAACATTATGCATTAAGAGGTTAAGTTACAGAAAAAAACATTTGCAATTTTACTATAACCATTCTATTATTTGTGTGACTGTATCAAACTGTGACTTTTCATTTACGAAAATCTTAAGTTTACATTAGGTCTTATGGTAAAATGTCTGGAATATGGAAGGGTTCAAAAGAAAAGACCCAGGCCTTGTCCTCCCAGAGCCAGAATGTAGGTAGTAGTAGGCCACAGTTCTCCCTGGCTTCAGAAAGGAGCAACATTATCATTGAGGAGAAAGAGGATGAGATTGTGGATTGGATTACTCATTCCTCCTCTCAGTCACAGCAGAATGACGCGGAGGTCACTTTTGAGTCTGACACCATGCCTTGGACCCAGGGGTCAAAGCATTCCTCCTACTCCTCCTACTTGCAACCAAAGAGAAGCCTTTCAGTGGAGTCCTCTCTGTCATCATTGCCCCCTCCTACTGGGGCACCTTCTTTTTTTTCTAAAAGGAGGCAATGAAACCCTACCACTCCCTATGGACTCTGATATTGATTGTGTGTTGAACGGGATAGGAGTTTCAATCACATGTCTGATGATTACTGGAAAGTAAATCACAAAGTCCAAAGCAAACTGCAGCACTCCCAGGTCTTTTCAACAATCCTTGTTTATTCACTTAGTGATCAGATTAAAGTATATGGACTTGCACATACAGAGCGATTTTTAACCACCAGTGTTTAATGATGCTATTAATACCTATATAGATCTGGTAAAAAAGGGGATAGAGCAAATTAAGCATAACTCCAAAAGTAAAGAAATAAAATCTAACTTAACATTCACCGAAAATGGAGCATTAAAGGACCTGTGTAATAAAAAGAACATAACAATTAAAAAAGCGGATAAGGGTGGGGCCATCGTAATTATGGACACTGACAAATACATTAAAGAGATTAAGAGACCGTTGGATGACACTGAGTTGTATAAGCAATTAACCTCTGACCCAAAATTTAATGTTATGCGCAGGATTAAGATTCTGGTAGACAATGCCTTCGCTATGGATCTAATAGATGAAAAATTGCATAAATACTTGTTGGTTGAACACCCAATAACACCTATACTGTACATTTTGCCCAAGATCCACAAGAGTTTGGATAATCCACCTGGCCGCCCAATCATGTCAGGCATAGATTCAGTATTCTCCCCAGCAGCTACATTCCTTGATAAATTTTTGAGAAAATATGCCATCACAGCAAAATCGTACGTAAGAGATACTACGGATTTCTTGATGAAACTCCAAGAGTGTCAATTTCAAGATGGCCACTATATGGTCTCCTTTGATGTCACCAGCCTCTATACCAGTATAGATCATACTAAAGGTATAGAGGCAGTTGAATGGGCCCTACGCAGGGATAACATAGATGAGGAACAGATGAGCTTTGTCTTGGGTCTTTTGGAAATAGTATTAACATGCAATTATTTCCTATTTGAGGATACATTTTACGAACAGCAACGAGGAACCGCTATGGGGTCAAACGTGGCCCCGACTTATGCTAATATTTTTATGATCAAATTTGAGGAAACATCTGTGTACACATCCAGCCACTTCACTAAGGTGAGGGTCTGGATGAGGTACATAGATGATATTTTCCTCATCTGGTCAGATACATTGGACGAACTAGAGGAATTCCATGCATACATC
The DNA here is from genome assembly GCA_900303285.1 of Rhinella marina. Lineage (NCBI taxonomy): Eukaryota > Metazoa > Chordata > Amphibia > Anura > Bufonidae > Rhinella > Rhinella marina. The sequence continues at coordinate 24,093 of ONZH01001404.1, read as the reverse complement.
AATTCAATACACAGGGAGTTGCATTTACCCAGGTACACTCGGAAACAACTTTACAATTCCTTGACACTGTAGTCTATCCAGAAGGCAGGATTCTCAAAACAGATTTACATGTCAAAATGACAGATAAGAACAACGTGCTTAGCTTTAACAGTGCCCATCTACATAATATGAAAGAGGCATTACCCTTCAGCCAATTATTGAGGGTGAAACGAATAGTCACAGATGCCACACGACTTGAAAAAAGACTAGATGAAATGAGCGATAAATTTCACCAACGGGGTTACCCAAAGTCCCTGGTAAAACGACATCTGCAGAGGGTGGAGAGACTTGATAGACCAGGACTCTTGAAAAAAGATAAAAAATCAAAAAACGAAAAAAGAATTTTTTTTTTTTTTTTTTTTTTTTCCCCACCTACTGCACACAGAGCAATCAGGTGACAGAGGTCTTGAAATGTTATTGGCATATTCTTGCTTCATTTCCTGACATAGAGGAATTCCAGCGCCCTCCTCTAATGTCAAATAGAAGGGTTGGGAACCTAGGTGACAGGTTGGTACGGGCAGACGTCAAGCAGAAAAACGATGGACATATAATGAGAAAGGGCTGTTATCCATGCTTAGGTTGTTGCAACTGTAATAGTATGCTAAAAGGACAGTGGTTTTCGCATCCAAGAACTGGGAAACGTTATCTCATTAATGGACATTTTACGTGTAAATCGGAGTATGTCATTTATGTATTGCAATGCCCCTGTGGACTTTTGTATGTGGGGGAAACCACGCAGGAATTCAGGAACCGCCTGAATCAACACAGGTACTTGATACGGAAATTGTTTTCTGATGAAGAAAGATCAGTTGCACAAAAAACAGAACAGCCTGTGCCAGAACATTTTTTGAAATTTAGGCATAATGTGTCCCAATTGCGGTTTCCTATTATTGATGGGGTGCCCCCACAAAGGAGGGGGGGCAATAGGGAATGCCTTTTGAAAAAACTTGAATTAAAATGGATTTATGAACTTGGTACTTTGGAACCTAAGGGTTTAAATAGAGAATTCAAAATAGGAACCCTCTACTAAGACGAACATATACGTGATTCTCCTCTTCTTAGCGTATGCATACTGTATATAAATATCTGGATGTTTTGACATAATTGTAAGTAAGTAAGATACCCAACCATTTAGGTTGACATTAACTAATGTTTTTATTATTTTTTCACATTATAGATAGAGATGAGCGAGTAGTGTTCGATCGAGCCGGTATTCGATCGAATACTACGCTATTCGGCATACTCGATTTCGATCGAGTATAACGGCGATGGCGCACTTAGAATTCGTTTCCCCTCCCACCTTCCCTGGCGCTCTTTTTCCACCAATCACCATGCGGGGGGGGGGGGGGTATGACAGGCCCGCGGAGCACGCTGGCAGCGCGAAAACGGCGTCTACATGGATTGGCTGGAAAAACCACGTGACCTCGAATATTAAAAACTCAGGTCTTCCTGCTCGTTCGCATATGCTGCGTGAACTTAGTCAGGGACAGAGGCTGGAGAAGGGAGAGATAGGTTTTAGCTGTTGGACAGGCAGGAGCGTGATTAAAAGCCCTTATCAGGGCTACTATAGTGCAGTACAGTGATAGCTTTACTACTATATACACTCTGCAGAGAACGGCTGCTGTATTCAGGGATAGCTGCTGGAGTAGGGACAGAGAGAGGCATTAGTGGTGTATTAGGTGCTCTGCTACATACCAAACTATATTTGGCACTACTGTTCTGCGTTCTTTTTGGCTGCAAAACCCTGTTATATACCTAGTGTGTATATGCACCATCTGATCTTCTGGCAGCATACGGCTGTGTACATTTTTTTTTTTAAATACAGTTTCTTTGGCTCTAGTGTTCTGGGTTCTGTGTGCCTGCAATACCCTTTTTGTATACCAGGTGTAAATACCCACCGTCTGACCTGTTAGTACACGGCTGTGTAATCAGACATATTTAAAAAAAGGCCTTTTATTTGGCACCTGTATTGTGCGTTCTGCGTGCCTGCAAAACTCTTTTATATACGTGCTGTTAATAACCACTGTCTGACCTGTTAGTACACGGCTGTGTAATCAGACATATTTAAAAAAAAGTCCTTTTATTTGGCACCTGTACTGTGCGTTCTGCGTGCCTGCAAAACTCTTTTATATACGTGCTGTTAATACCCACCGTCTGACCTGTTAGTACACGGCTGTGTAATCAGACATATTTAAAAAAAAGTCCTTTTATTTGGCACCTGTACTGTGCGTTCTGCGTGCCTGCAAAACTCTTTTATATACGTGCTGTTAATACCCACCGTCTGACCTTGTAGTACACGGCTGTGTACCTAGAAATATTTAAAAAAAGGCCTTTTATTTGGCACCTGTATTGTGCGTTCTGCGTGCCTGCAAAACTCTTGTATATACGTGGTGTTAATACACACCGTCTGACCTTGTAGTACACGGCTGTGTACCTAGAAATATTAAAAAAAAGGCCTTTTATTTGGCACCTGTATTGTGCGTTCTGCGTGCCTGCAAAACTCTTGTATATACGTGGTGTTAATACACACCATCTGACCTGCTAGTACACGGCTGTGTACCTAGAAATATTTTAAAAAAAGGCCTTTTATTTGGCACCTGTATTGTGCGTTCTGCGTGCCTGCAAAACTCTTGTATATACGTGGTGTTAATACACACCGTCTGACCTGGTAGTATACGGCTGTGTACGCCAAATATTGTAACAAAAAAAAATAAAATGCGGAGGGCTAGCGGAATCGGACGTGGACGTGGACGAGGACGGGGGCGCGGAAATGCTGTTGGGGGCCTTGTTGAAGCCAGTGGGGATACAATGCGTGCTGGTGAGGGGCAGCCAGGATTCCGCTCATCCAGAATCCCTGCCTTTATGGGACAGTTAAGCAGGGGGCGGGTTACACCGCTGTTGAGGCCTGAGCAGTGTGAACAGGTGGTGCAATGGATAGCCGATAACGCATCAACACAGTTGTCCACCAGCCAGTCATCCACACAGTCTCACTCTGACCCTCCTTCCTCCACACCTGGCCAACAGAGTCATCCCACCCTTGACCCCTCCCAGGAGCTCTTTTCGGGTCCTTTTTCAGATGTGCCGGAAGAATCCCTGGAGCTACCAGAGGAATTTGTTTCTAGTGATGCCCAACCACTTGAGTATTCGCCATCTCCTGCTGATGTGGACCCTGAACCAGCATCTGTTATCATGAGCGATGATGATGATGAGACGCAGTTGCCATCAAGGGAGGCTGTTGGAATGTCCAGTGGGCAGGAGGAGGAGCAGAGTGAGGAAGTGGAAGAGGAGGTGGTGGATGACGAAATGACCGACCCCACTTGGCCAGGGGTGATGTCCAGCGGGGAAAGCAGTGGAGAGGTGGTGGTCTGCGCAGCACCGAAAAAGGCAGCAAGAGGCAGAGGGATGTCCAGAGGCAGAGGGATGTCCAGAGGCAGAGGGATGTCCACAGGCAGAGGGTTGTCCAGAGGCAGAGGACAGTCCAGACAGAGAGGTGAGGCCACAGCCAGCAGGGCCGAAGCTGTTCCCGGCAGCAGGCAGTCACGCGAAGCTCCCCCATCGAGGCCTCGTACTTCTGTGGTGTGGAGATTTTTTAATGTTTGTGCGGATGACAAACTGATCGCGGTTTGCACACTCTGCCACTCAAAACTGAGTAGGGGCTCTGAGAAGAGCAATATGACCACCTCAGGCATGCGGCGTCACTTGGAAGTCAAGCACTGGGCTGAGTGGGAGAGAGCAAACGCAATACAACCTGCGCCCGGTCTTGCTGCCACTGCCTCTTCCCCTTTGTTGTGTGCTGCCACTGCGGTCCAGACCTCCAGCCAGGACACCTCCACATCTGCCTCTGCCTCGGCTACTTTGGGGCCTTCTTCTTCAGCCTCCCCTTCCCCCACATCTTCGCCTGCACCTTCATACTCCTCGTCCCATCAACTGTCCATCTCGCAGGCGTTCGACCGCAGGCGGAAGTACGCCTCGAGTCACCACCAAGCCCAAGCCTTAAACTGCCACATCTCCAAACTGCTGGCCCTGGAGATGTTGCCGTTTAGGCTTGTGGAGACGCAGGCCTTCCGCGACCTGATGGCGGCTGCCGCACCTCGCTATTCCGTCCCCAGCCGCCATTACTTTTCCCGGAGTGCCGTCCCCGCCCTGCACCAGCACGTGTCGCGTAACATCAGGCGGGCCCTGAGGTACGCAGTCAGCGCAAAGGTGCACTTGACCACCGACTCAAGCGCTTGTGGCCAGGGACGATACATCTCTTTGACGGCACACTGGGTGAATGTTGTGGAAGCGGGGACGGGGGTCGCAAACAGAGACGGCCTACCTACCACCCCCGCCCAAGATTGCCAGCACGGGTTCTGATAAACCCCCCTCCTCTTCCTCCTCCTCCTCCTCCTCTGCCTTAACATCGCCCTCAGCCGCTAGCTGGAAGCGTTGCAGCACTGGCGCGGGGAGACGTCAGCAGGCGGTGCTTAAGCTCATCAGCTTGGGCGACAGGAAGCACAGAGCCCCAGAGGTGAGGGACGCCATATTGCAGCAGACGGAGATGTGGCTGTCGCCGCTGCAGCTAGGACCAGGCATGGTCGTGTGCGATAATGGCCGTAACCTGGTGGCGACTCTGGAGCTTGCCGAACTCAATCACGTACCATGCCTGGTCCACGTTTTTAATCTGGTAGTCCAAAAATTTCTAAAGACTTACCCCAACCTGGCAGAGCTACTGGTGAAAGTGCGGCGCTTGTGCGCTCACTTTCGGAAGTCAACTGTAGCTGCTGCTAGCTTAAAAAAACTCCAGCAACGCCTCCATTTGCATGAACATCGGCTGTTGTGCGACCTGCCCACTCGCTGGAATTCCACATATTCCATGTTGGCCAGGGTGTGTGAGCAGCAGAGAGCATTGATGGAGTACCAGATTATGAATCCACGTGTGCCTCCAACTCAGCTCCCTCAGTTTGCCAACCACGAGTGGCCATGGATGGCAGACATATGCGATGTACTGCATATCTTTGAGGAGTCCACCAAGAAGGTCAGCAGCGAGGACGCTATAGTGAGCGTAACCATCCCGCTCCTATGCGTCCTTAAAGAATCGCTCATCGCAATAAGGGAGAACGCATTGCACGCAGAGGAGACGGGGGTAGGAGGAGACGCAACGGAGCTACACAGTCAGACCACACTTTTGTCTGCTTCTCGGTGGCAGTTGCAGGAGGAGGAGGAGGATGAGTAGGACGACGTGGAGGTGGCTGTGGAAGAGGAGGAGGATGCTGGCGGCGAGGGTAGCAGTCAGGCTGTGTGCGTCCCATTGGTTCAGCGCGGATGGGGCGGAGAGGAGGCGGAAGAGGAAGAGGAGGAAATGGCAAGTGATCTTTCTGGTGGGGGCAGTGAGGTCATGCCTATTCAGAGTCTGGCACACATGGCTGACTTCATGCTGGGCTGCTTTTCCCGGGACACACGTGTTGTCCGGATAGTGGAGAACAAACTGTACTGGGTCTTCGCACTCCTGGACCCCCGGTATAAAGATAACGTCTCCTCTTTTATTCCGGTAGAGGAGAGGACGAATCGATTGCTGGAATACCAGAGGGAACTCGTGCAGAACATGATGGAGATTTTCCCACCCACCATCGCTGGCGGCAGAGAGGAGAGGGTCTCCCAGAGTCCCACAACATCTATCAGGCCCACAGCCACCAGGGGAACACTCTCCAAGGTGTGGGACACGTTCATGGCACCCCCTCGTGCAACTTCCATCACTGCGGGGCCCGCTATCAGCAGGAGGGACAAGTATCGGTGGATGTTGCGGGAGTACCTGGCAGACCGTACCCCTGTCCTCCCCGATCCCTCGGCGTCCTACACTTACTGGGTCTCCAAGTTGGACACGTGGCTGGAACTGTCCCTGTACGCCTTGGAGGTGCTTGCCTGCCCTGCCGCCAGCGTGCTATCAGAAAGGGTGTTCAGCGCAGCCGGGGGCATTATAACCGATAAGCGCAGCCGCCTGTCAACCGACAGTGCCGACAGGCTGACGCTAATCAAAATGAACAGCAAGTGGATTGACCCGGACTTTGCTTCTCCAACAGTGGAAAGCAGCCAAAAGTGAAGTGCCATCTGTATGAAGTGCCATTTCCTCCTCCACCTCCTCCTCCTTAACCGCCGTAGAATTGCTCCGTAAAAAAAAAATATATATATATTTATGGCTCACCTCTTGGGCCTACAAGCAATTTTTATCATGGCTCACCTCTTGGGCCTACAAGCAATTTTTATCATGGCTCACCTCTTGGGCCTACAAGCAATTTTTATCATGGCTCACCTCTTGGGCCTACAAGCAATTTTTATCATGGCTCACCTCTTGGGCCTACAAGCAATTTTATCATGGCTCACCTCTTGGGCCTACAAGCAATTTTTATCATGGCTCACCTCTTGGGCCTACAAGCAATTTTTATCATGGCTCACCTCTTGGGCCTACAAACAATTTTTAAGAGGTCTCACCTCTTGGGCCTACAAACAATTTTTATTATGGCTCACCTCTTGGGCCTTTATACAATTTTTAAGAGGTCTCACCTCTTTGGCCTCCACTTAATTTTTTCGAGGGCTCACCTCTTGGGCCTCCATATAATTTTTTCGAGGGCTCACCTCAAGCTAACTTTGCGCACTCCTTAAAATATTTTCACAACAAGGACCTAAGAGCCTTCGATGGGAGAGCTTTGTGTGGGGGCCTGTTATAGGGAAGAGATGCGGCCCTGCGGGCTCTAGCCTGCCTTCTCCATGAGCCTCTGGCCAGCCCACGGCCTCTTCCTGCCTTTTGCGGTCCTACGCATCCCTCAACATCCCCACTGCTTTACCTGCTAGACATGACACTGGGCCAGGTCGGGTCACTGACTTCGTCATACTCAACCACCTCCTCTTACACTGCCTCACTTTGCTCCAACAGCCTCCCTTGCTGGCAACTGTGTCTCATCATCGTCCCTAATCATTTTACACTTTAGTGCCCGTTCCACACCACCATCAGCTAGAGATGGAGCTTGCTCCAGTGTTTGGGCATCAGAACAAACAAAATCCTCAGATAGCTCCTGCGATTCTTGCATGGGTGGGAACACTGGGTTGATAACATTGGGCAGGGTGGGAGGAAGGAGAGTCAGAGTGAGGTCCCTGCAGTTTCTGCAGGCTATCGACGAGACTGGACTTTGTGGACTTGACTGGGTGGTGGACAGATTTAACAAATCTAGAAGGAGAAGGAGGGGTTTGCCGAGCTGTCTGTAAGGGTTGCGGAAATCCAGACAGAACCAAGGCCCAAAACTTGGGTGGGGGTAGCAGGTTTGCCCGTCCCCGCCTCCACAACATTCACCCAGTGTGCTGTCAGGGAGATGTAGCATCCCCGGCCTCAAACCAAAGTGTTGGTGGTCAAATGGCCTTTTGCAGTAACCGTGTTACTCGGGCGTGGATGATGTTTTGGGACATGTGCCTGGGCAAGGCAGGGATGGCACAGAGGGAAAAATAGTGATGGCTTGATTGCTTTCCCCCTTGCCTATGCCATCTGTGGTTGTCATAGGCAACGTGATTTTAAGGGGTGCCGAATTTTATCTTCTTTTTTGTCTAGTTTGGCTTGGGGTCCATGGCAATGTAGAGGAAAGAAGGTTTCCTTGTATGGTCTCACTTTACAGAGAGGTTATATTGTCTTTGGAGTGTATTGTTGAGAGGCTGTGATAGTGCGACTTGGGCGCGTTATATGCACCCAGACATGCTTCCCCTGCTGTCCCAGTTGCATTCCAGCAGTGTTGGCATCCTTTTCTGAGGTTTCAGGGTGGACTTGGTGACCTCCAAGTGGTCGAATTGAGATTTCCAAGTGGCGAGCATTTTTTTCCCATAGACTTTAATGGGATTCGATATTCGGTCGAATAGTCGAATATCGCAGTCTATTCGAATCGAATTTCGAACTTTAGAATATTTCACTACTCGCTCATCTCTAATTATAGACACTTTTACATCAAGGGAGACCCTGTGGGCTTATCAGCATTCATCATTTTAAACTATAGCTCTGTGTGCAAGACACCTATTGACCAGGAGGTAAGATACTGTGTTATTTCGGAGGAGAAACACCCAGTACTGAGGGGTACAAGTTGGGGCATTCCCCGTGGGATAAGCCACAAACTTTGCTGAAGAAAATGAGATATGTTTTTTACATTTGATAAGGTTCACTCATTTTGGGATTGTCCACTCCAGTGTTAATAGAGGCAAGGTACGTGGGCAAGACTCCATTATAGGGGCATTGGTTTTGTTTAAAGCCACCTAACCTAGGGAGTAAGCCCATTTTGGCTGTATACTGGTTTTGGGGTGTGTCCCTCAGGTATGAGGGACACGCCCTTTCCATAAGGATGAGTGGTTTTACACCCAATATTGTGGTGACGTTCCCCGGAGGAGATACTTTTTGGGTGACGTACCCTCACTTCATGGTGTGGATTAATGTTCATTGGTACAATTGGGGAGAGGTTCCCTTCACTATTTGTGAGGGGAACACCCCCAATAGGTGTGACTGGAACCCACTCTCTTGAACTGGAGTTGATAACCCTCAATGAGGCTTAATGAATAGCTTAGAAATTGGAATATTTTCCTTATTATAACATGACCTTGACTTAAGTTTATGAATATACTAGCTGAAGGACCCGGCTTCGCCCAGGTATATTTAATTTATTTCATTTAATGTTTGTGTGTGTGTCATTAAAAGATATCGAGAGTGACCTCTACAGTTCCCACCCCTTTAACAGTGACCTCCACAGCAGCCCGCCCCTTAACAGAAGCATCCACAGCGCCCTCCCCTTTAACTGTGACCTCCACAGCAGCTAGGGTGGCCACTGTCTTCACCCCAGACAGCCATTCCCCAAACGTGAAGCACCACCCCCAGACATGGAGGAGAAGCTGACTGAGTGTGAGCTACTGAAAGGGTGGACATCCCTGCGTCCGTCTAGGCACTGCGCCGGACGGACAACAGGTAGCCAGAAAACTGGACTGTCCAGCCTAAAGCCGGACATCTGGCCACCCTAACATCAGCCTGCCCCTAGGGTGGCCAGAGGTCTGGTTTTAGGCTGGACAGTCTGGCTTTCAGACTCCCTGTCCATAGTCCGCCGCAGTGCCTGGACAGACACAGGGATGTCCACCGTTTCCGCAGCTCACTCTCAGACATCTTCTCCTCCGTGTCTTCACGTAACCAGGGGGCATGGCCTCGTGTTTAGGGGTGTGGCATCATGGGGGCCAGTGGCACGGCTTCACATTTGGGGGGGAGGCTGGACAGTCTGGCTTTCAGACTCCCTGTCCTCTGTCATGTGCAGGGCCTGAACAGCTCACTCTCAGACAGCAGCACTGTGCAGTCTGAGCATGAGCTGCAGGGAGAAAATCACCATCCTCCCTCCCCTGCAGCTGACAAAAGTTGATTTTTACCTTCATTTTTTCAATCCTGTCAAATGCGGCATTCTTAGTGGGACCTGGGGGTGGGGCTTTTAAGTCCTTCTTTCAAAGGTGGCCTGAATTACAGGTCGATGCCAAAGTAATTTAGGAGGAAAGTGGGTAGGAGTGGAAGAAAACATCTTTTATTACTACTGAACGGTAAATATGTGAAATTTACATTATATGAGGTAATGACTGATGATGAGTTAGTCTAAAACATAAAGTATATTTATGGTAACCGGAATACCTCTTTAACAGTGTCATTCACAGCGCTCTGCCCCTTTAAAGCAGACCTACAGCAGTGAACTGGCTGTGTTGTGTGTGAAGACTAACCGCCTGTGAGCTTCTATTGGCTGATAAGGGTCATGTGACCAGGCTTCTATTGGCTAATGCATTTTTTGGGAATATCTCAGGAACGGTACGTCCTGGAGAGCTGAGACCCATTCTAGAACCTTCCCGGACACCTGTTGTACCTGTGTGCCAAATTTCGTGATTGTAGCTGTGACAGTGCGGATTCCTTTAGTGGACATACACACACACATACACTCAGCTTTATATATTAGATATATTTTTTGAGCCTAGGATTTCTTGAGACAAAGGTATGGGCATTTCCTTTTTTAGTCTTAGCAGTCTTGATAAAATGTACTGGTGCTCTCTTGTGTCAAATAATTTATTATCTCCCTCCATCCTACGCAAATATGGTCATTTGATAAACTACACGGTAGTGGGATTAACATTAAGTCAGTAGAATGTCCCCAGACAGCCACGGACTCCGGCAATAGCGCCAGGGGCACGCTGGGTCTACAGACGAGCGTACGTGGACGGCACACAGTTTGGCCGCTGGATTTAGCATGAGAAATAGCACGCGCCCACTCTGCAGTACTGGTATGAACTGAATGGCCCACAGGAGAACTCTAATATTGAATGATCACAGGTACGTATATGTAAACACATATTATACTGGTTATTGGTGTATGACACATTGGTGTTTCTTATATTACATTCTATGTACAGAATGTTGGTAATGATGATGTAATTGATCATGTGACATAAGGGGAAGGGTATTTTTATATGGTTATAGGATCCACACTTTATGCTTGAAAAAGACCTGTAATGGTCGAAACGTCGCACTAAGTGAATAAATAAGGATTGTTGAAAAGACCTGGGAGTGCTGCAGTTTGCTTTGGACTTCGTGATATGTTGGGGGTATAACAGGCTGATACCCAACACTGACGGCACCACCACAATATGGACTTAAAAGACCCGTAAGTGCTGCTACAACTATACGTTTATGTTTACTGGAAAGTAAAGCCATGCTTTTAGACCCTTACTATCAAAGCAAAATGGAGGAATGTTTTCTTCCTGGCAAAAGGGACGACATAATTTCTATTTTCAGCAAGCAGACATCTGTGTCTGAAATTGAGGTCCCTCTCCGCCCCCCGCAGAATCACTCACTTCCCACTGTCTCTGCTGCCACAAGCAGAAGAAGCTGCTGCACCCAGTTCAGTTTCCTTAACAGGACGGAACAGTTTTTCCACATACCATACCAGGCTGACACAAATCAGCTACCAGAGATCTCCCACCTCAGTTCCCAGGTTCAGTCCTACCTCTACTCTGGCCTTTCTCCAGCGCATACCCTGTTCCCTGACACCATGGACTTCTGAGCAGGCCTGAAATGGCCCAGTATGCTCTCTATCTTATTTCTTGCCCAGCCTCCAGTATCATCTTGGAGAGGGTTTTTTTGTGCCACAGGGGGCATAGTGACACTTAAACGGACCAATTTGTACTCTGTCCAAAACATCACTTTTGTAAAAATGAATCAGGCATGGATCTGGGAGGTTTTATTTTTACACTCCTCCTGGTAAGGCTGATGAATAGATCTTGCCTTGTTAAAGGTGCCCCATCTTGCCACTGTTGCTGTTTACCTGCCTGCCTACCATCACATTGCCTCACTACCATCATGCTCCATACAATGGCTGTTGCTGCCATGATGCCACTGTCTACCTGCCTGCCAACATATATCATATGGTTGCAGTTGCCGGCACCATTGCAGTTGCTACTCCTCACTGCTAATCCCTTACTGTCACCACTATTAACAATACTAATCCACCACTACTACTACTAATACCCATAAACTGCCTTGTATGTTCCATGCTATGCTGCTACTGCTACCACTACTGTTACAGACATAATTTTTGAATGTTAGTTACCCCAACATGTCACTTTTTTCCCATAACACCTGTGTTTTGATGCAAAGAAGGTAATGGTTGGCACTCCACTCAGTGGTAGGGTAGTTTCCCAAGACAATATATCAGTGAACCAATGTGTAAATAAAGTAACCTACAAATCTAAATCCAGTTTGAGTGCGGTGGTTCACTGATATATTACCTTGTGTGTTTAAACATCATCTCGGCTAGATAAAGGACAATTTTTGGAAGCTCCCTGAAATTTATCTTAGAGCAGATGCTCACACTAATGGAACAAGGGACGTTGAAAAAAGAAGAGCAGTTTATGCTTTTTACTGGCCACCCTGTAGCTGTTGGGGACCCACACAGAGAAAGTCCCATGGAGGAGGAAGTGGAGGATGAGGAGCTGTCACTGAAAAGGAACAGGAGTCACTTGTGCAGGAAGACGATGCAGATGATGATGATGACATTAAAACTGTTCAAAATGAACAATTCTCTTAGTGAGGGGTGGAGCCGGAAAGAATTGGGTCCTCAGACATGCTGTATGCTTTCTTGCTTCCTTAAAGACAGTTGTATCCTTACTATGAAGCAATCTGATGGTTACTGGATAGACATGCTTTTAAATCCTTGCTAACAAAGCAATATGGGGGGGATGTTTTCCTGTTGCCGAAAGGGACACTAAATTCCTTTATGACCAAGATACACTGTGTACACAGCTTGCAGCAGCTTTAAACTACCAGGCACCTGCCACTTGTGTGTTTGACCAGGAGGCCCATCTCTGCCCCTGCAAAGCCAACCACTTCCTGTCTTATCCAGTGTCACAAGCAGTAGAAACCACGCATCAGCAGCCGATTCAGTATCCTTAACATTAGTTTTTTTCATGTGCTACACAAATCAGCAAACAAAGATGTACCACCTAAATATCCAAGCTCAGTTCTATCTGAATTCTGGCCTTTTTTCAGTGCATAGCGAGTTTTCTGACTCCACAGATTTATGGGCGGCCAGATTTGAACAGTGGCCTGAACTGGCCCAATAAGCTCTCTTTGTCCTGTCTTATCTGACCTGTCATCTTCGAGAGAGTTTTCAGTGCAGCAGGGGGTATCATGACACCCAAACAGACAAATTTGTCCTCCACCAGTATACAAAACATCACTTTTGTTAAAAAGAACAAGGTAAGAATTTTCACACTCCTCCAGCTGAGGCCATTGCTGATGGTACTCCTTCACGCCATTGCTACTGTCTGCCTGCCTATCTTCATGTTCTCTACTGTATGGCTGCTGTTGCCGCTGCTGCCATCATGCCCTTGCAAATGTCTGCCTTCCAACCATTATGTGCTGTACCATATGGCTGCTGCTGCCGCCATCATGCCACTGCCTCTGTCTACCTTTCAACCGTCATGTTCCATACTGTATGTCTGCTACTGCTGCCAATATACCACTGCCACTGTTTGCTTAACTACCATCATGTTCAATACTGTATGACTGCTGCTGTCACTGTTATGCCACAGCCGCTGTCTGCTTGCCTATCACCATGTTCCATATTGTATGTCTGCTGATACCACTGCCTCCATTATGCCACAGTCACTGATAACCTGCCTACCATCACTATCCGTCAACGCTGCAGCTGCTACTCCCTGCTGATAAGCCCCTACTGCCACTTCCATTACCCCTATTGCTACTACCATTACTGCTAAACAGCTGCCAATATGTCTACTATCACTACTTCTAAATAGCTACACACACCTACTGCCTTATCTGTTCCATGCTGTGCTGCTTCTACTATTGTGGCCACATGCTACTATTACCCTACCCTTTTCATATCCACACTGTGCTGCTGAGGCTCTCAATTAAAAGAGATAATTTTTCCAGGCAATCCACTCTTTCTTCTGACTATTAACACTTGTGCGTGTATAAATACTAGTGGGAACTCTGCCCCCATTAAGGCAGAATTTTTGGATGCTCGGTCCCAACAAGCCACTGTTTTTTGTTAACTTTATGTGTTTAAACACCGTCTGTCCCTGAAAAGGGAACATTTTTTGGAATATTTCTAATATGAAAAAGCATAACACTTGCGGTGGAGCAATGTGTTTTAAAACATGATTATTGTTAACAATATCAACCATGTGTTTACCCATAGCTATATATGCCATTGTCACTCTGACGTCATTTGCTATTGCTATAACTGCATTCAAGAGCTTAAAAGGGAAGAGAGAAAGAGCACACATTTGTAAAAAAAAAAGTAGAATCGATTTGGACACGTGTTTCACAAATTGGACACAAAACAAATTTCAAGAAGTTTACTCCTCTTTAGGGTCCATTCATTTTGCGAACCACAAACCACGTATCCGCAATACACAGATACCGATCATGTGAACCCCGCATGGCATTGTGGTCCCATTGATTTAAATGGATCTGTGGTCCTCATGTTGCAGCTAAAGATAGGACATGCCCTATCTTTTGCAGAGCAGCTGCACAGACCTGGAAGTACACGGATGGGTGCAAAATGGACACGGTCGTGTGACTGGAACCTTACCATGTATCTATAATTATACCATGTTATAGCCAAGACTGTCTTTGCATGTTTTTTTTTTTAATTTGCTGATTGTCCACCATCTTTTGAATAACACTGTACACTGCATGAAAAATAAGTGCAGTGTTGTGTACAGACTATTCAGTGAGGGCTGCTGATATGATATGGTCATGTTCTCTTCCATCAATGGCCAAGTTTAGGACTGAAGTATTATTCAGGCTGTGTAGAACACTATACTAACAAGAGAGTACTTTTCAGAGGAAGATATAGGTGGTGAACTGCTGAAAGCAACATATTAGTAAGTGGCACATCATCATATTTCCAGCACATCTTGGAAAATAAACTGGTAGCCCCTTTAAATATTTCAGCCGAAAGAAATTGAGAACAATTATACACATATTTTACAATCTAACAGTCAAAATTTTTAGCATGTGCCACTACTACGTAACTTGCACTAAGTTGCTTTCAGATTGAAAGTCACCTAGAACATTGACAGTCACCAGGAATATATTTTCAAGCTTCAATGATCCTACTATGGAATGAAAAATGATTGTATGAAAAACCAACTTCCGTGCATAGAATTAGTCTCACAAGAATGTTTAGTTATTATTTAACTACTGGCAATGCTTTACATTTACATATATAGTATGGTCATAAATGATTCATGAGGCAGTATTTCATTCTTCCATAGAGGAGGTTCTATGACTCCAGAACTTTGTATTTCTCCATAAGAATTATGAAAACAAAATAGTATTCCTGTAGCCAGGGGCGTTGCTAGGATCTCAAAAGATCCGGGGCCCAAGCCCCAATGAATATGGCCCAATTCTCTATGTTGACCCTCGCCCCACCCCTGCTATACAGCAGCACATAACTCACATCCAGGGCCTCCCAGGTGACATCTCCTGTGATGTAGATCTTCTCTGTCATCATCTTCTCCATTCGGTCTGGACAACTTCTTTCAGCCGCTCTTGTCTCTGCAGAGTGTGACACACAGACATCTTACTGTAGTTTCCTCACATTTCTATCATCATCCCCCAACCTGGAGTCCCCACAGCCTTATCCTGCTGCTCTCTGTGCCCCCCAAAACCTCCAAATACTATCCTGAAGAAATATCAGTGCCCCCATACCCCCTACCAGTAATAATTCCCTCATTAGTAACACTGTACCCTACAGTGACCCCAGCACTGATAATGCTCCCCAAGGGTACCTCCTTTAGTAGAAGAGTCCTCCAGTATTAATAATGCCCTCACCGAGCCCCCAGTAGTAATAAGGCGCCCTATTGTTCCCCCAGTGGTAATAAACCTCTCTACACACCCCTCAGTATTAATAAGGCCCCCATAGTGCTCTTAGTAGAAATAAGGCGGATCTATAAGTCCCTCCTATAGAGCCCCTAGTAGTAATAAGAACGCCTAATGTCCCCTGGATTTATAATTCCCCTACAGTTCCCCCGGTATTTATATCGCTCCCCCTACTGTTATAATGCTCACCCTTAAGTGCCTGCTGTAGTTATATTCCTCCCTTTAGTGTCCTCAGAAATTATAATTCCTCAGCCCCTCCACCATACAGTCCCATGTAAATAAAGCTATTTCCCTCCCTCTGCAGTAGAGTCCTGTGTATATAACATCACACCATCTCTCCAGCCCCCTCCAATATACAGTTCCATGTAAATAACATCCCTCTCTATCTACTGCCCCTCCAAATACAGTCCAATGTAAATAACATCACTCCCTCCGACAGCCACCTTTAACATACAGTCCCATGTAAATAACATCACTTCCTTCCCACAGCCACCTCCAACATGCAGTCCCATGTAAATAACATCAATCCACCCCACTCCAACTCACAGTCCCATGTAAATAACATAAACCTGCCCTCAGCCACCTCCAACAAGCAGTCCCATGTAAATAACATCACTCCACGCCACAGTCCCATGTAAGTAACAGAACCCTGCCCAAGTCACCTCCAACACACAGTCCCATGATAACTTCCCTCCCTTCTGCCCTAACATACAGTCCCAGTTAAATAACCACAACTCCCAGCATCCCTCTGCTTCTCCCTTCACTTACCTCTTCTGATGTAGCAGAGCTCATTGCAGCTTCTTCCCCACAATTCTCCTCTTCAGTGCCGTCCTCTCCTGCACTGGTCACATGACTGTGACATCATCACATGTCCTTTTCAACTCCTGCCTTCTGCACTGATCACATGACCTGATGTCATCACAGGTTCTACATATCTTGCAGTGCATTAGATTCAATTGTACTGCCGTCCTGAGGACGGCAATACAATTGTATCTGTCTAGCAGGCACAAGTACGCAATCCAAAGGCACAACTAGTGCAAAGTTAATGATGACAAACCCAGTATCATAAAAAAAGTACCGTAGTTAAAAAAGTACCGTATTTTTTGCTTTATAAGACACACTTTTTTCCCCCCAAAAGTAGGGGGAAAATTGCTGTGCGTCTTGTAAAGCGAATACAAGTGAGCGCTTCCATTATGAAAGCGCTCACTAGTATGTATTAGGTGCCAGTACCCCCATCAGACCTCAGATCAGCCCATCCAGCCCCACCCAGCCCCAGCCCCACGATAAAATGAAAAACTCTCTCACCAGGGGCGTACATAGAAATCATTGGGCCCCATAGAATGGGCCCCTAATCCCGTCCACTACCCCGGCCCATCCCACATGCTACCCTGGCTCCTCCCATGCCACACCCTCATTTGCCAATAAAGAAATGTTTCCATGAGCTACTGATTTATTTATTTATTTATTTTTAAATTAAGGAGACGTTAACTGAATGGGGGCAGCCACAAGGATGGATTTTACTGTATATTATACAGCATGGTGTAGGGATTATACTGTATATTATACAGCATGGTGTAGGGATTATACTGTATATTATACAGCATGCTGTAGGGATTATACTGTATACTGTACAGCATGGTGTACGGATTATACTGTATACTATACAGCATGGTGTACGGATTATACTGTATATTATACAGCATGGTGTACAGATTATACTGTATACTATACAGCATGGTGTACGGATTATACTGTATACTATACAGCATGGAGTACGGATTATACTGTATACTACACAGCATGGTGTAGGGATTATACTGTATACTATACAGAATGGTGTAGGGATTATACTGTATACTATACAGCACGGTGTACGGATTATACTGTGCATTATACAGCATGGTGTATGGATTATACTGTGTATTATACAGCATGGTGTACAGATTATACTGTGTATTATACAGCATGGTGTACGGATTATACTGTGTATTATACAGCATGGTGTACAGATTATACTGTGTATTATAGAGCATGGTGTACGGATTATACTGTATATTATACAGCATGGTGTATGGATTATACTGTATACTATACAGCATGGTGTACGGATTATACTGTATACTATACAGCATGGTGTAGGGATTATACTGTATACTACACAGCATGTATACTTTACAGCATGGTATAGGGATTATACTGTATACTATACAGCATGGTGTAGGGATTATACTGTATACTATACAGCACGGTGTACGGATTATACTGTGCATTATACAGCATGGTGTATGGATTATACTGTGTATTATACAGCATGGTGTACAGATTATACTGTGTATTATACAGCATGGTGTACAGATTATACTGTGTATTATACAGCATGGTGTACGGATTATACTGTGTATTATACAGCATGGTGTACAGATTATACTGTGTATTATAGAGCATGGTGTACGGATTATACTGTATACTATACAGCATGGTGTAGGGATTATACTGTATACTATACAGCACGGTGTACGGATTATACTGTGCATTATACAGCATGGTGTATGGATTATACTGTGTATTATACAGCATGGTGTATAGATTATACTGTGTATTATACAGCATGGTGTACAGATTATACTGTGTATTATACAGCATGGTGTACAGATTATACTGTGTATTATAGAGCATGGTGTACGGATTATACTGTATATTATACAGCATGGTGTACGGATTATACTGTACACTATACAGCATGGTGTACGGATTATACTGTATATTATACAGCATGGTGTAGGGATTATACTGTATACTACACAGCATGGTGTAGAGATTATACTGTATACTATACAGTAGAGGTGAGCGAATCATTGAAAAAATTATTCGCCGAACATTCGCCGAAGTTTTCCTAAGATTCGTATATTCGACGAATAGATTAGTTGTATTTGCGTACAAAATATACGTTATTATGTGCTATTAGCGAACATTCGCGCACTAATAATGAACGTACAGTTAAAAAATGTACTCAACTTCTTAGAAGACGTACACATGAGCGTACAAATAGCTTACGAATCCTCAGCGAACTATTGTGTACGCGATTACCTAATACGCAGGCACGTACAAAGAGAGGCCGCGGCGTGCACTCCTCAGAGGCAGAGCGAATATTCGAAAATGGCATCCAGACCATCCTCATCATTTAGCTCTGCTGCACAGCTGAAATACATAGTCCGGCTGATGGACCACCAGGATTACGATTTACGATGGCACACACCGCCACCCGAACTAGCATAAAAAGGAGGTGATCCAGCAGGTGATCCGAGGCTTGCGCCATAGTTTTGACACCTTGCGGACCCCGGGCCAGATCCAGTGTAAATGGTCAGATCTGAAATCGCCCTCAGAGGCAGTATGTATATTTGAGGTAGAACAAGTAAGGTGCTGTCTATCCGGCTATAGGCATAGTGCAATCATCCACAATACTAGAAAGTGAATATGAGGACCCATTGCGGTACCTGTAAAGAAATACACACAATGGTCAACATACTTGAAAACGTTGCTCAAAGGTAAAAACATTAGTGCAAACAATACAGTGCAAACAATATAGTGCAAATACATTATATGTATAATGTAAACATTTTAAATATCACCTACCGAATCTGCTCACGGACACAAGTCTCTTTTCTTCTTTCTGACACTTGTCATAGAACTGGAGCAGAGTCCCAAACTCAGTTGCAATTTGTAATCCACATAGGTAAAATTGTAATCCAAATGGGTAAAAAAATAGCAGCAAAGGTTCCTTAAAAAAACGTCTTTCAAGGGGCTTCCCAATAACCTGAAAAGGGGGAAAAAGGGATGAGGCGCACGTCTGTGCAACTTGGTTAAAGCAGCCTTGGGGACAGAAGGGAGTAGTCCTTCTTAGGCTGCCGGATATATTGAGAGATGTAGATCTCATAGGGGTCGGTGCCCCACACCATGCCTCCCCAGTCAGGACCTCGCTGTGTCGCCATCTTAATTTCCTGATTTGCCTTGTCTTCCTCGCGCGCTTGAGAAGGGGGCGGGGCTACCAGGAAGGAGTCTGCATCGCAAATCAATTGAATTCGTACGCAACAGCGTATAGAGTAACTTATACGTAGCAATAGAGTATAATTGATAGGACAAACTACGTAGCGAATGCGTACAAAGCCGAAGCGAAGCACCTAATATTTGGATTCGCTTCGCAGCTAAAAAATCCCAAGATTCGATACGAATCAACGAATCGACGAATCGATTCGCTCATCTCTACTATACAGCATGGTGTACGGATTATACTGTGTATTATACAGCATGGTGTACGGATTATACTGTGTATTATACAGCATGGTGTATGGATTATACTGTATATTATACAACATGGTGTACAGATTATACTGTGTATTATACATTATGGTGTACGGATTATACTGTATACTATACAGCATGGTGTACGGATTATACTGTGTATTATACACTATGGTGTATGGATTATACTGTATATTATACAGTATGGTGTATGGATTATACTGTACATTGTATAGCATGGTACAGGGATTATGATATATACTCTACAACAAAAGCACGGCGGTTACACCATGCCAGACAATATAACCCCTGCGCCACTCTGTACAATATACAGTATGTACAGAGTATGCATATACCCACACACATACATACACACACACACACATACATACATACATACACACACATACATACATACATACATGAAACACATAAAAACTTACAGTTACTTGTCCCTTGTCCTGACGCCACTCTGGAGGGGGCTGTGCCTTGGTCTTATTCTTTCCCCTCTAAGGGAATGAGGGAGGAGGCGGGCCAGCTGGGAGCGCACAGGAGCGCTCTCAGGACGTTAGGGTAAAAGTTGCCGTGGTGAGCGGGCCAGGAGAGGCCCGGGGCGTAGGGACCGGACTAGTGATGAGCGAATCGAAGCGGCAATATTCGTAATTCGCACGAATATTGCCCGCTTCGGCTTGGCTCGGCATCCCGAGGCAGCGCGGACTCGTGATTATTCGTGCGTCACTGCAAGTTTGAAATGCCCGTTTTTTTCAGCCAATCAGCATCAAAGGGAAGCCTGTGGGAACGCCTGCTGTGATGTAACAGCCCCTATACCTCCCCAGCAGTGATTGGCTGGCAGTGACATGTGACCTAAATTTACATAAGGTAAGGACCTGCAGCATCAGCCTCATTGTGCTTTGGGAAGGAGAAGAGACAGACAGTGTTAGCTAGTGTAGTGTGTGCAGCAAGCAGTTAGTTAGGAGTTAGGTTAGGAAGCCCCAACAGTCCTTTTAAAGACTATACTCTGAAGAACAGTATACAGTATATACTGTAAGCCTGTATTCTGTGTAGGATAGGTAGCCCCAACAGTCTTTTTAAAGACTAATTGATTCTGTGAAGAAAACTATACAGTATATGCTGTAAGCCTGTATTCTGTGCAGGATAGGAAGCCCCAACAGTCTTTTAAAAACTAATTGATTCTGTGAGAAAAATTCAGTATATGCTGTAAGCCTGTATTCTGTGCAGAGCTGTGCCTGGAACACCTTGTCCAGCCACATATCTCAAACTATACATCTGTAAACAGATATATTCCTGTGCATGACTGTGCAGTGACTAGGGTATACATTTCATCAGCCTGCTATATACCTCACAGTCTATAGATACCGTATTGATCTGTAGATTCTAGTTTTATTTGCGCAAACTGCGTACATTTTTTTTTGGATAGGTCTGAAAATAATTTTACCTGCATATCTATCTATATTGTCCGTTGAATTTTACTGCTCTGTTATACACGGTGCAGTGAGTTGGGAAAAAATTTCATCAGCCTGCTATATACCTCACAGTCTATAGATACCGTATTGATCTGTAGATTCCAGTTTTATTTGTGCAAACTGCGTAAATTTTTTTTTGGGATAGGTGTGAAAAATAATTTTACCTGCGTATCTATATTGTCCGTTGAATTTCACTGATCTGTAATACACGGTGCAGTGAGCTGGGAAAAAAAATTTCATCAGCCTGCTATATACCTCACAGTCTATAGATACCGTATTGATCTGTAGATTCCAGTTTTATTTGCGCAAACTGCGTAAATTTTTTTTTTGGGATAGGTGTGAAAAATAATATTACCTGCGTATCTATATTGTCCGTTGAATTTCACTGATCTGTAATACATGGTGCAGTGAGTTGGGAAAAAAATTTCATCAGCCTGCTATATACCTCACAGTCTGTAGATACCGTATTGAATCTTTACAATTATAATAATATAATACTGTGCACATGGAGAACCCCAGGGTCAGGGGGAGAGGGGGAAGAGCTGGGAGAGGTGGAAGAGGTGGTCGTGGAGGGAGAGGTGGGAATTGTGGTGGTGCTGTGGTCAGCGGTGATGACCGTGGTGTGCGTGGTGACACAGTGCCGGCTGCTGTGGGTACAGTGGAAACACGTAAGGTCAGGGTGCCTGGTCAACTCCAGAAGTTGGTAGGGCAGCGTCCTACAACTCTGACAGACCCCAAACAACAACAGGAGGTGGTTCAGTGGATTGCAGAGAGCACGTCCAGCCACGTTTCGTCTGCCCCCTCATCCAGCCAGTCGACTTCTCTGAGCCAGGGTGTCTCTCCTCCAACTCGCCCTCCTTCTCCCCAGCCAGAACCCTCTAGGGGTATGTCCCACGGACAAAATTTATCCATGGAACTCTTCAGCCATGGTTTATCATCATCGCCTGGTGTTCTTACTAAGTTGTGGCACTAACTCAGCCCTTAGCTTCCAGGTAGACTCTAGAAACTGGTTGCTTAAGCTCTCACAGGAGCGGATCCAGAAATCAAGGTGAATGTGATATCTAAGGTCCCATCACCAAGTGTCAGTGGAGGAATAACTGGGCCCCACAGCAAATATTTGAATAGGGCTCCCCCTACTCCTGTGCAACCGCCACTCCTGTCGCTAGTCAAGATTGCTATCAGAGCAGGCCAGGCAGCCTCTCTGTCTACAAATATATGCTTTCCTGACCTCTTTGATAGAAGATCTAACTTCGGCATTAGTCTACATTGCAAACCAACTTTGTTTCAGGAAGAAACCAATGTTTATCAAGTCTGGTTCGTCTTGTGGTAATCAAGCCAGAAACTTGGGAAATCCTGTCTTGATGGCTTCGTCCGAAAAATACTGAACAAAGTAGATTTTCTGCCCGTTCCAATAACTCTGGTCAGGAAGTACACTTCCACATTCTTTGAGTTCAGGGGAGGTGGTCTCTCCAAGAGTTGTATCTGTATCCAGTATCAGAGATCTGGGAGCAATATATCTAGCTCTTCATTTAGGACTGGCTCAAGAATCAGTCAGTTAGTGGTGGAGCAAACAGGTAATATCTCCACCATGTGCTATATCAACAATTGGAACAGGACTCCCTCTGATCCACTGTACAGTCAATGCAGTCAAATTATGACTTGGGCAGTGGAATGTCAAACCGTAGATAGTCTGTATCTTTAACAGATTGTGTACAGATGGGGTACCCAATTTAGATGCAATAGGGAGAGGCTCCAATACAAACCTCACGAAGTTCTGCTCCCTAAATCAAGTGGATCCACCAGAAAGAATAGATGGCCTGTCTTACAGTTAGGAAGGAATTTTCCATACAAAGTTTCCTCCATTTCCCCTCATGTCCTGAATGCTCAGGAAAATGAGACCAGAGTCTCAGCCATAGCCATAGTGCTCATCTGGCCAGGAGATCATGATCCCTCACTGGCTACAACTTTCCAGAGGAAATTATTGAACATACAGTCCAGCCAGAACTTCTTGTTTAAGCAGGCCTACAGCATCCACACCAGAGATGTTTCAGTTCACAGCCTGGAATCTGACAGTTCAGAAATGAAGAAGTAATGTAATGTAATGCATTCATGCATTTTTTAACTTTCTTTATTCAATTTAAATTAATAGTTAATCTCCTATTCGAGCCTGGGATCAGGTTATTCTCTTCAAGAACCTGGTTGAGCCTCTTACAGAAGCACCACTAAGGTTTGTATCTTGGAAGGTTTATTTTTGTTAGCAATTGCATCAGCCAAGAAGGTGTCAGACTTTGCAAGGGCCATATCTGAAAGTACATCAAGAAGACTCGATTTTAAGGTTGATGCCCTAAATCCTACTAAAGCTCTCATCTGACATGAATGTAAGTTAAGAAATTCATCTATCAAAATCCTCAATCAGCTGAACAAGACAAGTTTCATCTACTGGTCATTGGAGAACCAGTCCCCCCTCCCCCTGGCCCCCCCTTGTTGTGGCTTTGTCATCATGTGCTTTGCGGTGGATTGTGCCTCTGGTTTTCAGGCTTTTGTGTAAAATAATTCAAACAAATATGCAATGTTTGGGGTACTCTGGGCAAATTAAAAACTGGAGAACCCCTTTAAGACCTGCCCAAACTAGAGGATTTTGACGTTTCAGAAAAAAATATATTAGTTATGAAATCAGAATATGAAATAAAATTAAAAACATTCCTAATATGTAAATAACCTAATAAAATAAAATAAAAAATATGTACTCTAGGTACTTTAATCTATGCATAATTTTGCCGGAAATGCCTATTAATTAAGGTGTTTTTGGTAAGAACAGCTGTTTTCTGCTTTTATTTGTGA
>ONZH01001403.1:0-43512 GCA_900303285.1 Rhinella marina | reverse complement strand
CCTTCGGATTGACAATGCACCGAACGTTTCAGCGATTTAATGGCGAAATGTCTGGTGACTTCAACTTTGAGTTTCACTCTCATCTACTTAGACGACATTATCGTGTATTCTGCGACCTTTGAAGACCATCTCCACCAGTTGGGACAAGTATTTAGACGATTGCGGGAACATGGGCTCAAATTGAAACCCAGTAAATGTCGACTGTTCCAATCTGAAATTGATTACTTGGGTCATCGCATATCAGGAGAAGGTGTGAGACCATCGAGGGACAAGATAGCGGCTGTTCAAGATTGGCCAACACCGACTACCTTGCGAGAAGTAAGAGCGTTCATTGGAGTAGCCGGTTACTATCGACGGTTTATCAAGGATTTTGCCAGGGTAACAGCACCACTTAATGCTCTCCTACGAGGCACATCCGGTGGTCCGAAGAACCGGACTATGAAATGGGGACCTGAACAGGAACAAGCCTTCCAGGCATTGAAGCATGCTCTGACAACAGCCCCAATCATGGCGTATGCTGATTACCACTTGCCGTTCCAGCTATATACGGATGCAAGCCTATATGGTCCTCGGAGCCATGCTTTCTCAGATTCAGGATGGCCAGGAGGCAAGTCATAGCGTATGCCAGCCGTCTTTGCGGAATCTGAAAGAAATCCAGAGAACTATAGTTCATTTAAGTTGGAGCTATTGGCACTGATATGGGCCATGACTGAGAAGATTCTCTGAATATTTGGACCGGGGGCTGAAGTCCTAGTACTGACTGACAACAACCCACTAGCTCACCTAGAAAATGCAAAGCTCGGGGCTTTAGAGCAGAGGTGGATAGCCCGAATGTCTAAGTTCAATTATCATATTAAGTATCGGTCAAAACAGAGAACCAGAATGCTGATGGACTTTCTAGGGTAACTGCCCAGATCCCCACAGAAGACGTGGATCAAGAGTTAGAGCATGTGAAGTGCCTGACTTCAGCAAATTTTTCATAGGTCTTGGCTGCCGCCAATCAGTATGAGATGGAAGGCGACTGAACTGGCTCCTTTCTTTGGTCCCTCAACAACAGGAATGGGCACAGATACAGCAGGCCCATGAGGACTGGTGCAGATTATCAAGTGTGTTAAGGAATGCAAGAAGCCCTGTAGAGAGGAAAGAGAGCGACTGACATGGGAGATGTTATCGGTTCTTGAGCCAGTGGGAGAAGTTGGAGATGAAACACGGAGTGTTATGCCAAAAAGTCTATCTACCTTCTGAAATCGACATTCGATATCAAATTGTGGTGCCTAGTGATTTGGCTCGCTCATTGGCCATTGAGGCTCATAAGAAGAATGGACATTTTGGTCACGAGAAAACCTTTCGCTGGTTACAACGACTGATTTACTGCCCTGGTCTCCGTCAAATGGTCGAAGAAGTATGCCATAGCTGTCGAACTTGTGAGATCCATAAGGCAGTAGAACAGAGAGCTCCCCTGCAAACCATAGTGACCCAGGAACCTTTGGAGATTGTCATGATAGACTATCTAATGGTGGGCCCATCCAACAGTGGTCACCAGTATTGCCTCGTAATGGTGGACCACTTCACCAAATTTGCGGTGGTGACCGCCACCAAGGACCAGACAGCTGAAACAGCGGCCCGGGCTCTGTGCCAAGATTTCATCCGAGTGTATGGATGTCCCCAGCGCATCCACTCCGACCAGGGAGCCTGCTTTGAGGGACATGTGATAAAAGAAGTTCAACGTATCTAAGGGATAAAGAAATCACACACAACCCCATACCATCCTGAAGGAAACGGGGCCTGTGAAAGATTCAACAGAACCCTGCTACAGATGGTGCGGACTCTGGAGGAAGACAAGAAGTTACAGTGGGCCTCAGTTCTTGTCTGAGATTGTGGGGCCTATAACAATCAGGTCCATTCTACCACGGGATATTCTCCTTATACTCTCCTTTTTGGGCGGTCTGGCCGAAGTATAGGGGAATTACAGTTGAACGATGTGGATGGGTTCCTGCCGAGGGATCCAACGTCCTGGGTGTGGGCACACCGGCAGAGACTTGAGACCATCCATCGATTGGTGCGGCAGCGTCTGCAAGAACATCCTCATTCTGATAAGACCCCAGTACAAGGAGCACCATTGCAGCCAGGCGACCTGGTGCTGGTGCGTGTCAAGAAGCCCCAAGGGAAATTGCAAAGCAGATGGGAAGCTGTGCCATATCGTGTTGTGAGCCGCAAGTATACAAATGGACCAGTGTATGAAGTCCAGAAGGAAGGGGATGATTGTGTTCGAGTACTTCACCGAAATATGTTGCGTCTATGTCATTCTGAAGAAACAAATGAAGACAGAAATGTCAATGTCAATGAACTCCCACAGTCAGAGACTGGTGGTGTGGACTGGCTATGACGATGAGGATGATAGTTGGCCGATCCCTGCTCCTGAGCATGTTCCACCAGCAACTACTACGCCTCCAGCCTGTGCCCCCTCTGGTACAGAGTCCGCTAGTCCTTCTCAGTCTATGGCTACAGCACCCCAGAGTACACCGGTAGTCCTCAGGCGGACCACTAGACCAAATGCTGGCATTCCCCCTGTTCGGTATGCGCAGGAAGAATTTGTCTGGCCTGCCATACAACGGTACACTACCACTCTGCGCATAAGAGTACAACCTTCTGGTTATTCAGTCATTGGCCAGGACTGCCAATCTTAAATGGGGGGAATATGTAAGAGACAGCTCAATGATATCCTAACTTCATTAGTATGTTTAAAACGTGTTAAAGTTAAATGCATATCTGTTCCTGTATTTCTGTGATTCTGGTCCTTTAAGACAGCAGCCATTGTACTGAGATGCTGGAGTGACATACCCCCAATGAGGTCATCCTGCCAGTTTTGCAGAGAGAGAAGAGAAGCAGGAAGTGAAGAGACAAGGAGCTGTAGCCATCTTGGCAAGAGAAAGACAGGTGTCTGTGCTGTGTTAAAAGCGTGTGGAGGCATCAGAGAACACTCCTGTGCAGCTAAGCTGTATGTACTTCAGTCCAGAGGCGGACAGAGTGTAAAGAGACAAGCACATTTAGTGGAGCCACGCTGAGAGAACTGTGTGCAGTGGCTAACCAGTGAGGCTGACATTTTGGCTGTGTATATTGCACCAAACCTAGAGACTCGCAGTGCTGTTGAGTACCGGACAGTCACTGCAAAACCCCAACTTACATCACCTCCCAGTGTATGGATACTGCTGGACTGTCAGTTTGCTCAGTGATATCTGCTACTGGACATTGCATCCATTTGGTTCCCTGGCCTGCTGAGGATTTGATTGCTTCAGAGAACGCCATCACCGTGAGAAGAGGACACTTCGCTATCAACGAAAGGGCCCCACCATGCGCTTCTACGGACTGTAAGCGGTCCACCTGGACCACTGGGAAAAAGGGGGGTGCGCACCCAAAAGTGAAGTTGGGGTCAGTTAGGGATAGTTCGGAGGGAAATTGTTCGCTCAGCGTCCGTGTTTCAGAAGTGGACGTAGTAAACGTGGAATCTATTGCAGAATCTGTCTTGAATTGTTCATATTACACTGTGTACATTGCTTGTCTTTCCCCTTGTTCTTTTACCCTTATCTTGCCTTTATTAATCCATAGTAAATGTATTGTTCTTAAACTTAAACACCAAGTGTGCGTTCTTTCTGGTTGCGGAACAACCGCCTGCCTTGCTCTCGGTTTACAAATGCATCACTACCGTGGCCTAACTAAGAATATTCACCGTGACTGTAGAGCTCTTGTATCAAGAGTAGATGATGTGTAGTACCCCAGACCTGGGAGTTAGAGATGAGTGAAGTTCTTAAAATTCAATTTGGCTGATTTGCTGAATTAAAAAAAAAAAATTGCATTTCTTTGTAATCAATGATTGCACTACCCCCTTTCATCACTAATTGAAGCATCTGACATGAATATTAAGGCCTTTAACCCCTTCCCGACCAGCGCCGTACATGTACGGCGCTGCGGGAAGTGATTTCCCGACCAGCGCCATAGTGCTACGGCGCGCTGATCGGGCGGGTGCAGGAGCTGCGCCCGCCCCATTAGCGGCGGGGGTCCGGCTGTGCCCAGTAGCCGGACCCCTGATATATGCACCAGCATCGGTGCATTAACCCTTCATGTGCCGCGGTCAGCGCTGACCGCGGCACATGCGATGTGGCGGTGGGAAGGGGTTGCCATCGGGTCCCCGCGCTGCTGTGACGGGGACCCGATGGCTGAGATAGCAGCCAGATGCCTTCCTTAGGCATCCGGCTGCTATCTACGGAAGCCTGTGAGATCCAGCCCCCTGGATCTCACAGGCAGTGTGCTGGAAGTGTATTACATTGAGTAATACACTTCCAGCCAATGCATTACAATACAGAAGTATTGTAATGCATTGTAAGGGGATCAGACCCCCAAAAGTGAAAAAAAAGTGTAAAATAAGAAAGTTAAAAAAAGTGAAAAAAATAAAGTTTTACAAAAAAAAAAGTTTCAAGTCCCCCCCCAAAAAAAGTCATTTTTACAAAATAATATAAAAAAAATTGTAAAAAATAGTGAAAAAAAAAAAAGACATATTAGGTATCGCCGCGTCCGTATCGACTGCTCTATAAAAATAGCACATGATCCACCCCGTCAGGTGCACGCAGTTAAAAAAAAAAAAAAAAACTGTGCCAAAACAGACATTTTTTGGTCACCTTCCCTTACAAAAAGTGTAATAGCAGGTGATCAAAAAAGCGTATGTACCCCAAAATGGTACCAATCAAACCGTCATCTTGTCCTGCAAAAATGAGACCCTACCTAAGACAATCGCCTGAAAAATAAAAAAAATATGGCTCTCAGAAAATGGCAACACAAAAGTATTTTATTTTGTTCAAAAAATAAATCTAATGTGTAAAACTATCCAAAAATAAAAAAGTTAGACATATTGGGTATCGCCACGTCCGTAACAACCTGCTCTATAAAAATATTGCATGAGATGGCCCCCTAGGCGAATGCTGTAAAAATTTGTTTTAAAAAAACTAAGCCAAAACAGACTTTTTTTTCCCTTTTGCCTCACAAAAAGTGTAATAGCAGGCGATCAAAAAGGTGTATTTACCCCAAAATGGTACCAATCAAACCGTCATCTTGTCCTGCAAAAACGATACCCTACCTGAGACAATCGCCTGAAAACTGAAAAAAATATGGCTCTTTGAAAATGGCAACACAAAAAAAGATTTTATTCTGTTCTAAAATGCATCTAATGTGTAAAACTTTCCAAAAATAAAAAAGTTAGACATATTGGGTATCGTCGCGTCCGTAACAACCTGCTCTATAAAAATATTACATGAGATGGCCCCCCAGGTGAATGTTGTAAAAAAATTTTTTAAAAACCATGCCAAAACTGCTATTTTTTTCACCTTGACTCACAAAAACCGTAATACCAAAGCGATCAAAAAGTCTTATGTACCCAAAATGGTACCAATCAAACCGTCATCTCGTCCCGCAAAAAATGAGCCCCCACATAAGACAATAACTAAAAAAATAAAAAATCAACGTCACCCGCAAACCAATCCATCAAAATCTGTTCTGCAAATCCATATGGCGCTCCTTCTGTTCTGAGTCCTGCCATGTGCCCCCACAGCAGTTTACCACCACATATGGGATGTTGCTGTATTCAGGAAGAAAATGGGTACAAATTATGGGGTGCTTTTCTCCTGTTACCTCTTGTGAAAATGAAAAATTTGGGGCTAAAGCAACATTTTATTGGAAGAAATGAAACTTTTCATTTTCACAGCCAAGTGTTTCCAAATTCCGTAAAACTCTTAGGGGGTCAAAGTGGCCAGAACCCCCCTTAATATATTCTTTGAAGGGTGTAGTTTCCAAAATGGGGTCACTTTTTGAGGGTTTCCACTGTAGGGGTACGTCAGGGTCTCTCAATTACAAAATGGTGCCTAAAAACTATTCTAGCAAAATCTGCCTCCAAAATCCATATGGCGCTCTTTTCCTTCTGACCACTGCCACAAACCCATAGAGACGTTTACCACCACATATGGGGTATTTCTGTAAACTGCAGAATCAGAGTAATGAGTATTGAGGTTTAGTTTGCTGTTAACCCTTGCTGTGTTGCAAGAAAAAAATTATTAACATGAATAATCTACCAAAAAGTGAAATTTTGAAATTTCACCTCCATTTTCCTTTAATTCTTGTGGAACACCTGAAGGGTTAACAAAGTTTGTAACAGCAGTTTTTTATAACTTGAGGGGTGTAGTTTCTAAAATGGGGTCATTTATGGGGGGTTTCATTATGTAAGCCCCTCAAAATCACTTTATATCTGAATTGATGCTCAAAAATATGGTTTTGGAAAATTTGGTGAAAATTTGAAAAATGGCTTCTAAACTTCTAAGCCCTCTAACGTCCTAAAAAAGTAAAATGACATTTATAAAATGATGCCAACATAAAGTAGACATAAGGGGAATGTAAAATAATAACTATTTTTTGAGGTATTACTGTGTATTTTGAAAGTAGAGAAATTGAAATTTGGAAATTTGGAAATTTTTCCAAATTTTTGGTAAATTTGGGATTTTTTCATAAATAAGGGTGAAATATATTGACTCAAATTTATGACTGTCATGAAGTACAATGTGTCACAAGAAAACAATCTCAGAATGGCCTGGATAAGTAAAAGCGTTCCAAAGTTATTACCACATAAAGTGACACGTGTCAGATTTGCAAAAAATGGCCCGGTCAGGAAGGTGAAAACAGGCCCGGGGTTGAAGGGGTTAAAGGGTTGATCAGTTACACTTACCTTAGCCATTTGAGTGCAAAGAGGCCACCACAAGCATCTTGCTTGAAGATCCAGGACAAAATCTTGCGCAGTGAGTGATGACGTCATCATGCTCCCGGCATGGTGATGTCATACGTCACCGTGCACAAGATTTCATGCGGAATCTTCAAGCAAGACGCCTGTGGTGGCCTCTTCATATGATTATGAGTATGATTTTTTTAAATTTTTACCGGCATTTCAGGGAAAATTGATTAGTTACTATGGAGCACAAGGAAATTTGGCTTCGTAGCAAATCAAATTTTCCCTGGAATTTGGATCGAAGTTCACTTTAGATACTTTGATTCGCGTAACACTACTAGGGGTATCTGCAATTGCTGTAAGTAATTTGGATTTTTGTATTCTATATTGTTGATGGGGCCGTATCTACTAGTAAGGACTGGTTGAAAATAGTTGGCAGGTACAGGGTTGACCACCCTGTTCCTCCCCTCTTGGATCTCTTGCCAGGAGGAGGGGGTTCATGTTGAGACACGGAGGGAAGAGGAAGAACACTGCAGAGCTCCTACTCCTGTTAGAGATTCTCCAGAGAGAATAATCTACAGTTTTCTTCAAGTAAATCTCTAAAAAGAAGACAGCAGAGTGAACAGCTACAACTAGCCCTAAAGAGGGACTACATTTAAGACCTTCATGCAGAATACTACTAGGCCAGTACTACATTAGTACCAAATTGTATCCATCCTACCTGCCTCCATAATCTGGTACCAGAAAATTGTACTTCGAAATTATTGCTAATGAATGTACCTGTACCTGAAGTTACATTTTTCAGGTTCTAAGTTTACTTCTGGCCTCGTTCTTCAAAACTACCTTTTCATGGCACTGATCCACAGGGAGCAAGGGCCTGAGGGAGTACACTGTGATACTACCCTTTATTTAGGAACACTACTTCTCCCATCCTCTGCACCAGCTCCCCAGAGGCTTAATGCAGATGTCTCACTGCTGGAACCAGGAACAGTCCAGAAAGTGACCAATGAAGATTCCTTGAAAGGCAATAATTTTTACAGGACCATGTCAGAAGTGACTCCTTTTATTTATCCAGATTTACGATCTAGTTTATTAGTCTTGATTTTTCCGAGTCACCATCTGATTTTTAAAAGTGGAATATGAATACTGTAGACATGTAGATTTATGCTGCTGAAATCACTGTTGTGATTCTATCAAGAATACACTGAATTTGTTTCTCTCACTTTCTCATCAGATTATTTTTGCTGCTCAACATTAAAGGGCTTTTCTGAGTTATTCGAATATTTGTCTAAGTGATGACATGTTATAAAATGACAAAAGAAGTGGTTAAATGGTTCTGCCACTCCATCAAACTGGTTCTCTCAGATGGTCTGTGTTTACTTGGCTGCATAAGTGACATAGCTGTATATCCTACTTAACCACTGCAGCCAATTTAAAATTTGAAAACTTTAGGGGTAATTTATGAAAACTGGTGCAAAGGAAAACAGTCTTAGTTGTCAAAAACAACCAATCATATTGTTACTTTCATTTTCCAAAGGAACTTTGAAAAATGAAAGGTAAATGCAGTTCACTGTCAATTCTTGATTGACTTTTTGTATTTTACAAAATTGCATTTACAACAGTTTTCTAATATGCCTTTGTCATACAAATCACTAACTTATAGGCTATGTTTACACAACATAATTTTGAAACCCAGGCACTTTTTGGTGCATTCCCTTTTTCAGCAGCATTTTCAGCTACGGAATTGACCACAAAATACATACCAAATTGCAGACAAGTGGAGTGTATTTTGGAAAAATGAAAGGACAAAGCAAAGTAAAAAATATACCTACGTAAACTATGACACATATTTGCCCTTTAAAAGCAATAGTAAGCTGTTTCCTAGCATTTTAACACATATTATGGAGCTTAAAATGGCTTTTTCCACACTAAAATACCCATAGGTTAATCAGGTTCCTCACCATATGCGTCAGTAGCCTAAAACGTCTGGGGCTTGGGCCAGATTGGAAGATGGAGAGTGGTCAGAAGAGAAACCAAGATATCAATAAGCAAAACAGGAACCAGGGATACAGAACCTAGCAAGTGAGCAAAACAAGACTATCGCTGACATTGGTGTATGGCCAGGAAGGGATTTAAATAGAGCACCGAGTCCCTGGATCAGAACCTGATAGGTACATTACCCAGTGCTCCATTAGTCAGAAACACTAGTACACAGTAATAAAGCAGCTGTGCAATCAGCCCACTGCTAAACTTCCCCAGCACACACCCACTGCAGGGGGAAAAAGAGCATTGCATCCTGTTACTAAGGATGCAGTCGTGTCACCTGGGAGAGTGGCTCATCAGCTCATCTCTCCCGACGTGGAGCCTGGAAAGGTACATTTATTACAATTGGTGGGAAGTTTAGGAAAACTATTGCCTTATAAGGGAGCACTGTAACTACAGAAGACACTCTGTTTAGCACAATTATTTTGAAGGTACTGGATGAGTATGATTGGGGTGCTTTGCACAGTTATTTTTAGAAGCACTGTTATTGTCGGGGGCATGATTTACATGACAAAATTACTTTTTGGGGTACCTAATGGACATTACTACTGTCAGGGGATTATCAGCTTGTGGCACTCTTAGTTTCAGGGGGATTATCGGCTGGGCACAATTATTTTTGAGGGCACTATGTAATATTGATTATTGATTGTGGCACCAAATGTCTGGTGCTAATGTTTTCAGAGAATCTGTATGGCACTATAAGTTCTACAGTATAGTATATGGGGGGCATTAGTGAACAAACAGTATTGGAGTTAGCAGCAGGATGACACTGTTGGGGCACCAGGATAAAGATTTCTTGTTAAGAAACTGGGAAGGATGATTGAAAAGTGAGGTCTATGTGGCAAACTCTATAGACATGAGTTATGGCTGGAAGACGTTTTTATGACAGTTTAGGCTAAATGGAAAAGGAGGGGAGGGGACATAGAAGATGTACAGTAAGAGGAGACATCACTTGTTAGTCACTGGATATGTTTGGTAGTGCTGAATGTAATTACAGCAGTAATAATAATTCAGTATATAAAATTTGTCTTAGGCTTGGGGGAAGGGGTAGATTGAGAATTTGGCATAACTGCATTGGAGCTCGGACCCTGTTATTTGCAACTGCCTTTTCTATGTGCCATAAACAGAATTTAATTCTACAGAGTAAGAATGCTTTCAATAAACAGAAGTATTAATAGTTAATTTTTTATCAATTAACATAAAGCACATTGAATGAAGAGAAATCAAATGCATTGTGACCACCCTTTGCTTTCAAAACGATTCTTGTAGGTACACTTGCACACAGTACAGTATTTGAAGGAACTCAGTGTGGAGGTTGTTGCAAACATCTTGGAGAACATCTTGGAGAACTAACCATAGATCTATGGATTTAGGCTTGCTCCAGTCCTTCATGTAATCCCAGACAGATATAACATCAGGGGTCTATGAGGGTCATATCTTCACCTCCAAGACTTTTTGCACCTTACTCTATACGGTGAATGGACAAAGCTGAAGACATATTCTGTTGTACTGGACCAATATGGAAGCTCCAACATTATAGCTCTCTCCTCAGAAAATAAGGCCACTTTATTTAATTACTTTTAGAGATGAGCGAATCATGCAAAATTTTATTCACCGAACATTCGTCAAACTTTTCCTAAGAGTCGTATATTCAACAAATAGATTCGTTGAATTTGCACACAATATATACGTAATTATATGGCTTTTAGCGAACATTCGCACACTAATAACGAACGTTCAGGTAAAAAGGTACGCAACCTCTTTGAACACGTACGCATAAGCGTACAAAGTGCGTACGAAAATGACGGGCTTTGCTGGAGAGGAATGGTGGAGCAGGAGGAATGCTCTGAGTCTGACCCCTGGCTTCATATGGATACTGTATCAGCAGATGACAGCAGATCATCCGGCTGAGACTGAGATGAGCGTGCCATCCATTCCACTACCTCATCCACTTTCTCCTCCACTACAATTTTGCGCCTTGGTGGGTTAGCCTGGTGAAACAACAGCCAAGTATTTCAAATACTACTAGTAGATGCTCTGGCTACAGGTCCTTTGGCACTTCTGCCATGTGCCACCTTCTCCTTTTTTTTAGAGCTTGAGGTCTGACTTGAACTGGACCCCTTTTGCTTATCCATTCCAGACATTTTTCAATTCACTCTGTGGCCCTGCAGCTGGTCTTTGTCCCTGTCTCTCCCTGTCTCTCTCCCTATCTCTCCCTGTCTCTCTCTCCCTGTCTGATTAATTACTAGCCCTGAACTGGCCCTGCACTTGCCCTGCAGTATCCCTGATATGTGCAATATGGAATCCCAGAGCAATTACACCCCAATTTTCACAAAACAGGTCTCAGAGTCTCAGAACTTCACACACAGTGCTTCTGCTCGTCTCAGCAGTCACAGCAGAAGTGATGCGTCACTGGCTTACCGAGCCTGAGCCAATCAGAGCAAGCCCTGCCCACTAGGTCAGGTGATCGCTTTCTTCCCGGGCTTTTGCATAGGATAAACAAACTAACAGTAAAATTTTGCTAATGAATTGAATTCGTACGCAACAATAACTTATACGTAGCAATAGCGTATAATTTATAGGACAAACTACGTAGCGAATGCGTACAAAGCTGAAGCGAATCACCTAATATTCAGATTCGCTTCGCAGCTAAAAATTTCCAAGATTCGATACGAATCAATGAATCGGCGAATAGATTAGTTCATCTCTAACTACTTTACTCTTTCCTACTCATAAAGGGGACAATTTATGTAATTCGAATTAATAATTTCTGGAGTAGCCCATCATAACCAGTGTGTCCAGTCAATTTTCACGTGGAAATATTGGTGGCAATTATTCAAATCATGCATGTTTTTTGTCCTTGGTCTCACACATTGACATCAATGTGTGTATTCACATATCAGTAGTTTTCCATGGATTAAGGGTCTGTGGTGACACTATGGAAACCTTCCCCTTTTTGTGCATGATTACGGATCCCTCATGTACATTATAAGCTACGGGTCCGTAAAATCCACGAACACAACAAGGATACCATAAGGTTTGGAGTGGCCAAATAGAGTACTGGAGAATCCTCTGGTGGGCCCAGGTTCTGATAACATTATGGGTCCCAAAGATCCAGAAGAAAAGAACCCATTTGGCTGCCTTTAGAGCCAGTCACTTGCCACTAGGGTCTATTTCTTTGATTCAAAACCAAACATTATGGATAATATAAGTTACTCTACCTGGACCCAACCCAAGACTGGAAACCATCATGGATTATTGCTAGAATATACTCTGGAAATCACTCCCATCCAGATGTTGAAAACTACTATAACCCTCACTTCTCACAGCAGTGACTACAGTTACATCCAGTATTATGATAACTAGTGAAGGTCAAGTTTTGACATTAATATTCTCGCTTGTCCTGGTCTCTGCCCTCAAACCTCATGGTGCTTTAATTCTCCCTAGAAAGTGAACTCGCAGGTCATTACCAGCAATTTAAAAGCAGTCTGCTGCTTAATATGTTGCTGCATTAAATATTTCCACAAAGCAACGTGGTAACTGTTTCCCATTATGCATTAGCATGGCGCTCTTACGCCCCCCAGATCTTATTCATCTGAAGATAATGAAAGCGAAGCTTGGAGCAGCACCACAAAATGGAGATTCTTCAAGTTCAAGTGACCTGATAAGAAAGAACTCATAGCTCTGTAAAAAGAAGTATTCCCACAATATTACATTCTTCAGAGATTGCTTTATGTCATGTAAATCAGCCTGAGTATCTATTAATCATATTGCTGGATTCTACCTTCTGACATGTCCCTCATGAAAACAAACAGAAATGGACTGAAGTAATGTAATGCAAAAAGAAGTAATTAGGAAGAAGACCGATGTGCGACTTGTCTACCAATGACCATGGCTCAGTCAATGCTGGTAGACTCTCTGGGCTGGTAGGCTCATTGGGTGGGAACTTTTGCCACTTTTTGAGTTGAGGAACCCTCCACGAAACAGAAAATATATACATCTTATTTCAGATGCCATATACAGTGGTATATCATACACTTGGTAGACTTGGCAGAAGAAAGCAAATGCAAACAAGGTGGTGCTAGCAGCACCCCGTTCCTAACAGTGGCCGAAACTGGGAAAAACTCTTGGCACCGTCTGCTGGTAGCAGAATGATTTAAACATGGAAGGCGAAGGTATCTCATTTTGTGGAAGTTCCAGGACAACTGCTTACAGATGGGCAACTTTTTTTAACTTTGTTCTGGGTCTAATGGATAGTTAATTTGGGTCTGAGTCAATTTTACCCAAATTGAAAGTGGTCCAATTGGCCTGAAAAATTGTACAGTATATTGCACTCGGAGGTCTCTTAAAACCCTTTTTCTCTCTCTCTCTCTCTCTCTCTTTTTTTTTTTTTACTAATTTCTCTCTGTCTCTCTGTCTCTCACCTTTCAAGCACTTTAATGCAAAGACAGCAAGTCAGTGACACTGACATATACCGTATAGCTATGGGTAAAAACATGGTTGATGGTGTTAACAAACAACCTGATTAAAAACAGACTGCCCCATCAGATTTATGATTTTAAAACGTTTTTAAATAAATATATATATATATATAATGCAGTAAAGTGTGCTTATTTGTGCACTTATAAACGGTAGAGCTTTTTGGGAAACAGCAAAAGGCACAATTTTGTCAGTCAAACAAATGCAAAGTTTTTGCGATTTGCTTCAGTTAAATTGTGCAAAGATGATGCCCAGCACCATTTTGCTATGACAATTGGGTCGGTAGACAGGAATGAGAATGCAGAGGAAGGATCACAGGATACGGGGAGATAGGGAGGCATTGTTCTCATTGATCAGCCAATCACAGGCAGACGTTCAGAAGGTCCTGCTGAGAAGACCATACACATCATTTTGTTCAGAGCTTGCATTCTAATAGTGTGTGATCTAGCTGTACTAAGGACATTATAGGGAAAGAGCAGGGAGAGAAAAGGAAGATATAATTGGGTAGATTTTAGGGTTTTTATCTGGTACAGCTTAGCATATTGGGACTGGGCCTTTCTCTGTCATATACCATGAATAATGTGTTTCTTAAACCTATGGTCTATAGGGCAGGCATATAGGAACAGTAACCATAACTGTCCCAGTTTGGTCTCTCTGCACTATCTTGTCTAGCCTTCAGTGTCATCAAAGAGAAGGTTTTCAGTGTGGCAGGTGGTGTCCTCACACCCAAACTATTGTACAAAATATCGCTTTTGTCAAAATGAATGAGGCATGGATCCATGAGGATTTTCACACACCACCTGAGGCCAATGAATAGATCTGCCATTACTGATGGTGGCGATTTATTTCTGGCGCCCTCACACCACTGCCGATGTATGCCTGCCAACCATAAAGTTCCTGTACTGTATGGCTGCTGCTACCACTACCACCATATCTGCTATTCCCCACTGCTAATCACCCTAAAGGTATGTTCCACTAAAGGTATGTTTTACAGCAGCCATATGTCTTTTTTTCAGATTTACAACCTATATAACAAACTTACAAACTATGAGGGAGATGTATTAAACTGGTGTAAAGTAGAACTGGCTTAGTTGTCCATAGCAACCAATCAGATTCCACCTTTAATTTTCCAAAGGACCTGTGAAAAGTGAAAGGTGGAATCTGATTGGTTTCTGTGATCAACTAGACCAGTTCTACTTTACACCTGTTTGATAAATCTTCCCTAATGTTACCACAGGAACCTGTAGCCTATAGATGACACATTAATTTCTGTACGCATTCCCTATGACCGTGCAAAGGTCATTGTGCAGAGAGGGGAGTAGATATGCTGTGCCATCACCTTTTCTAAATAGTGGATAGTGTATGATGTATCCAGAACCTATATCATTGTAATCATTTCTGTGATGATAATGAGACTGCTGAAAAGCAATCCCTACAGAACAGAGAGTTTCCTTCTATTATTAGGCTTAGTGGTCAGTCTAGAAAATGCAGGATTTGGGGATTTTTTTTTAAATAATAGTTAATTTTCTGATGACACATTCCATTTAACGCTGATGAAAAGAGATAAATTGGGGAGATAAATTCTTACAGTCATTGCTATGTGGATATGGACGCTATTTGTAAATGAAATGTTTAATAATAGTGAATATTCAATGTATAGCCCAATCGCAATTGTAATTCTGCTGTGATCAATAACATGGTGTTAATGGACTTGGCAGTTAAGACTGTGGACAGAGAGATTTTTAATGAACTCATTAATATCAGCCCCCTGTCAGATTTGTTTCAATTGTATTCCAGGATACCACATAATGCATTTGGGAAAGAGGGTTGTAAAGATTAATTGCTTTAGCTTCATTTTGTTCTCATTGACAGGAAGAGCCTGCAAGGCGAGACTCTGTGGAGAATAGTTTTTATGAAGTTATGTCACTCACTGGAATTTCACAAGTTTACTTGTGCCCTGTCCAAGAGCATATGGTGCAGAGCCCGAAACATGTCACAAAACAAGGACCTTAATCACCATTTATTTGCAAGTAATTATGTTGTTTGCTGTACAGTTTTTACAGGGACTCTTCACTATATATGTTTATATAATGAGTATAATGTAATACGTTATATTTAAACACTGATAACTTAAAGGAGTAGCCCCACAAATAATATTCTACACCTGGATCTGAATATTTTTGCAATTGCATGTAATTAAAAGTTTATTATAGCTACTGAGTTATTCAATTAAATCTATCTGTATAGCACCACCTGCTGTTTGCTTTTTTTTTTTTCTAATTTCTCTGTCCTGCTCACTGAGATGGAAGCACATGTTGAGTTCCATCCTTCAACTGCCACTAGCTGCAGCAGAAAGGACACAACCTCTGAGAAAGGACACACACCCTAAGCTGCCAGCTTGAAATACGTCTAGCAGAACAATTGGAGTGATGAATGGGGAGATCTTTGGATTCGAGGTATGGGGCTGGGGCTTTGGATTTTGAGGTATGGGGCTGGTTCTAGCTTTGTTAGAAAGAGATTGTCGTGTACTTGATTAGGTATGATTTTCATTTTTTACATGAATCATTGAATAGCCACTTTAATGTAAACGTTCCCTATTTTTTGTCCTATTAGGGCACTGGATGTCATAGAGGGGAGTCCTTAGCTTGGGTTCCCCTGAATATGTCACAATGAAGAGCTAATAACATGGATCTATTGTGCCCTTGTTCTGGTGGACCTGGCTCATCCATGTATTATATGAGCAACAGTCCAGTATGTAATTATGTTCTCACTTCATGAGATGGATCCTCTAAGCCTTTGGTCAGGATGAGCAGCACAGACAAGTAGCACTGGTGCAGCAGGGCCGAAGAACAGATGTTGCAGACCTGTGATGTAGTAGATGTATCAGGGCTGGTGAGGTTGCAGAATTTCAAATGTAGAGATGTTGATGACATAGCTGTAGATGTGGCAGTGCTGGTGATGATTCAGAGATTTAGATGCAATAGAGCTGGTGATGTTGCAGAACTGTAGCTGTAGCAGAGCTTGTGAAGTTGCAGAGTTGATGGTGAAGCAGAACCTGATGCTAGTGCAGTGATGGTGGCATAGCAGGGCTGGCAAAATTGAATTGTTGCTGTAGCAGAGCTGATGACATAGAAGAACTCTAGCTGTAGCAGAGGTGGTGATGTGGAAGAAATGTAGATGTAACTGAGCTGGTGATGTTAAAAACTATAAATGTAGCAGAGCTGGTGATGTAGCAGAACTGCATATGTAGCAAAGCAAGTGACATTGCAGAGCTGATGGTGAAGCGGGGCTGATACAGTGTTGGTATAGCACAACTGACAACAATGCAGAGTTGGTGCTCTAGAAAAGCTTATAGTTTCGGGGAGCAGGTGGTTTATCACCACTAAAGATGTTCACAGTTGGTGTAACAGAGCTGACAAAGATATTATGTAACTATCCAAAACTAAGCTGGA
Source organism: Rhinella marina (assembly GCA_900303285.1). Classification (NCBI taxonomy): domain Eukaryota; kingdom Metazoa; phylum Chordata; class Amphibia; order Anura; family Bufonidae; genus Rhinella; species Rhinella marina. The sequence continues at coordinate 26,778 of ONZH01001403.1, read as the reverse complement.
CTTAGGCTAGTTTCATAGCACCGTTCAGAGACCCAGCAGGCTGTTCCGGAAAGGAACAGGCTGCCGAAGCTCTCTGGATATGACATTGCTGGACTCTGCCTGAGTGCCCACCGGCCACAATCTGGCAAATATGCAGAGAACCATCCAAAATGCCTGCTGGAGCAGCCTGCTGGAACTCTCAGGGGTTTACCACCAATGAGTCCAGGTGAGGTGATCACCTCAGGCAGCACCAGGAAGGGGCAAGAGAGGGGCAGCTGAAGAGCCATGGGTTGAAGGGAAGGCATTAGGTTAAGAAATTGGCATTGGGGAGGGGAGGCACCATTTCAGTTTTCGTCTCAGGCAGCAGAAAGGCTAGGTGCACCCCTGGGAACTCTGAATACTTGTGTGAAACTACCCTTACAAAATAAAGTCCACAACAGACTAGCACATAATGGCAGAGACGTCAGGGACTATCCTGAGTCATCAGCTGGTGTAATATCACATTTTGCTTGCAGTTGTCACTGCAGGAGGAATGTATAGCCATCCAGGTCCTTTTGGTGTCTCTGAAGATGGACCTGAGCCAGTTTTAATATGAAAATAACCTCTTTAAGGCCTCTTTCACACATCTAGGAATCATATTCATGTGTTGTCTGCGGACTCCACTAACTGCTTATGTATCCATTGACTTCACACATCAGTGGCTTTCCATGGACCATGGGTTTGTGGTGACACCACGGAAGCATACCCTATTTTTTCCATGATTACAAACACCTCACCACACATTATAGTCTATGGATCCATGAAAAACATGTAAAACACAACCTTGATGACATTTGTGTCTCGTCAGTGCTTTTCACAAATCATTGCTAGGAGATCCTCTGGAAATTAATTTTCATCTTAGCAGTGTCCATGGAATACGGATGACAAATGGAGAGCAAAAAATGGACACATGGGCCAAACATTGATGGTTCACAGACATCTTGTCACAGATGTCGTCATGGACACAGACGTGCGAAAGAGGCCTACAGCACATGAGAAGATGCCATCATTGGAAGTCCATGATTAGGGACTCCTAGCAATAGATAGGACATAGTTGCTATGACCCCCTGTGAGCATCTGAGCTCCTTTCTGAATCAGTGACAAGGCTCCCGGTGGCCCTCGGACCAGAACTGGTGGGGGCATGTTCTTGGCAGTGAGACCACTGCAGCCAGTCAATAGCCATACTGCAAGAATGGCATGTCAATGCTCACTGCTCAGCATGGTGTGATGGGGCGGTTCATCAATTCTTCTTCACTATCCTGTCTTATTGGATAATAAATGATCCATCTGCATATATCCACTATGCCACCAAGAAAAGCATAGCACTGGAAATTATTTAAAAGAATACATTTAGCAGTTCACAAAATCTTAATTTGCTGACTTCTAATAATAATTTTAATTTTGAACCTTAAAGGAGCATCCAATAAACAATGCGGCTGGAGGCGGCGATTCAGTTAAGAGATAATAGATACTATAGTTTTGCTTTGTTAGAATTGGCTCCTCTTTATTTGCACAGATTAATTGAAATGTCCACTAAGCAGCGATTATCTGATAGAAACCGGTCTGATACAGCGCAAAAGTAAACATGGCTTGGCTTTACTTATACCAATGTGATGTATTGGCTCAGCAAAATAAACTTAAAAAGAATTAATGTACCATGAAGCATCCAATCTACCGAGATATCACAGAGGAGAGAAAAACACTTATGTCAATCACTCTGTATTTGTAGGTGGAAACATTAGATTTTTTTTAAAGACCTCTAAACTTAACCCTTTAAAAGGGGTTTTCCAGCCTGGAAATTGGTGTCCTAGCTTCAGGATAGGTAGTCACTATCAAATTGATGGCATGGGTGTAGCTAAAGGTTCATGCCAAATTTTTGACCTAACCCCTTCCATCCTGCCAGAGGTGTAACTTGACCAGCATGCAACTTTCTATAATACCGGTGTCTTCTTATGCAGCACAAGAGTCTCTGGGCCCCTTAAGGCTCCTAGGCTTGGTAGCAACTGCTACCTCTGCACCACCTATAGCTATGCCCCTGATTGGTGGAGAGCTGGCACCTAGCACCCCCAACCGTCAGCTGCTGGCACAAAAAACTAAACAGTGGATGGAGCCAGAAAAAGAAAACTCTATTCACTGTAGAATGTTTCCAGCTCCATCACCGGCAGCTGCAGAAATCAGCAGATCAGTGCTGGATGTTGGACCTCCAACTGATCTGATATTGCCTACCTAACTTGAGGATAGACCATTAATATCGCCATGCTAAAAAACCTGTTTAACATCCAGATTTTTTTAGCACATTAATAACCACCACATTAGCATTGTTGTACACTTTTAGCTTTTTTAGGAACCCAGACAAACATAATGTGCTCTGGATGGCCAAGACGTGGCCAAAATGTAGCTGGTAATTATGCTGTTATTTTCATGCAAATAAGTGCAACCATTGAAGGTGAACTCTTGTATGTCCACATGATTTTGCAGGTTAACCCCAAAAAGTATGTGACCAATAAAGTGATTGTCAACTTAAAAAGTCTTTTTTTTTTTTATGAAAGTATTAAAGTAATAATAAAGTGCAAAGGACAATATAACAACCAGGAACAGCTGGGAAGGGGGTGTGGGGGTGTGAATGGATATCCCTATAGAGATTGGCCTACTCGGTGTGTGTGTCCCTGAAATTATCACCAGGGGGACCACACTTTAAGATAACTATCCCTACTTCTGTTAGCTAAGCTGGTGAGTTCCTCAAATTGCTAAGCTCCTCCTGGTGTATACCATGATTCCTGCAGATCAGACAGCATGTTCCACATAACAGGTTTCCTTTATAGGCTATGGACACCTTTGGGGACAATTTTTAAAAATGATTGCATTGTGCCTTTTTTGAGCTAAAAATAATTTTTTAATTGGTATTTATTAACAATATGGAATCCTATTTTGTGTACAGAGCTGACATGCTCTAGTAGGACCCTTTGGATTTTCTGTCTTTTCCGTCGTCTGGGGAACTGACAGACTCCTTATCTCTATTCTCTGACATTATATCACTCCTTAAAGCTCATTCTGTATCTTACTGATAAGAATGTGGCTTAAATAAGTGTTTATGACCTCTCAGTAGTTTAGAGATAAGGGTAATTAGATAACTGGCACAAAGTGAAAGTGAAAGTACCAGTCAAAACAGTTAACCCTTTGTGACAGAATGGCTCAATGTTTTTAATAAAGGACAATTAAAAATGTGATTTTTAGCCAATAATGAGTAAAATCCAATCATAAACAAGCATTGCCTCCAAAGGTGTACATAGCTTTTAAGGATATGTTAAAGACCTTTTTACAATCCCGCTGAACAGCATGTTGTGACTCACCGAAGCACCCAAATAACCCAAGAAATGGCTGTACACTGCGAGAAAAGAGTACAATGCAGTTCTGGAATTCTATTCATGAACCAGGATGAATAGGTCATCTTATAGCGGAGTGCTGCAGAGCATGAAATTGTGGGTGCACAAAAATAGTGAATTTAAATGGTAAATCTGTGGCATTAAATAACCTACACTTACTTCAATTTAGAATTAAAAAAGAAAAAAAGCGTCAGCACTAAAATGTGAGAGCGACAAGAGGTGCACGCCCCTGAACCGACCAAGATCCGCAAATAATAAAGAAAAAAGGCAGCACTCTCAAAAAATAAAAATGGAAAAAGGTTTATTTACCCATGTGGGACACCATGTGTCCCACATGGGTAAATAAACCTCTCTCCATTTTTATTTTTTGAGAGTGCTGCCTTTTTTCTTTATTACTTCAATTTAGAGATTTATTTACCATAGAAAGAGGCATGCAAACAAATTAAAGGTGCCTTATTATTTAGAAACTGATGCCGTTCCCATGACTTTTTATAGATCCTATTTAGAAATGTGCAATTGTTTGCATCCCAAACGTTTCCGTAAGATCATTCAGAATAAAAGATGTCAATACAAGGGGTAAGAAAAGCAGCAAATTCATCAGCATAAAACACGAGTCCTGTGTTGCCCTGTCTGTCACAGCAAAAATTGTCCATATAGTTTATATTTATTATATGATGAATTCATTCCTGGGATAACATTTTATTAGATGACCTTGCATGACAGGGTTGAAATGATGGCTGTAAATAGAGTTATATATTGCATGTGATCTCTCGACCTGGAGAAAGAGGATTCAAACCAACATCCGTGGACCTCATACAATAGAAGATATATGTATGTCATCTATATGTACATGGTGGCAGTCACAATGCTCAGCGCCTTGAATATTTATTGTAGGGAAGTCTCTGCATCCTTGTGAATACGTGTCTGCCCTTTCTCAAGGAGCCTATTCAATTTCATCTTGCCTTCCCTAATGAATTTACAGTCGCTGTGGGTAGAGATAGCAAGTTTTGTTGTCTTATTACTTAGGTGGAAAGGAACGTTGCTTGTTAACCCATCTGAATGCGATATTGATTGCGCTTGTAATGGGGCACTAGTCCTCATGTTTTATCCTGTGCGGTTGGAGAGAAGAGATACTGTGGCTGTTTCTGTGTTTATTTGGGTATAATCGCTGAATAATGCCTGCATACGTTGCCTGAGTAATAGGCAGCTTTACAGCAATTCCGCAGACATTGAGATCATTTCACAAGACGTTCAATGTCCCTAATGTTTTCCTACGTTACGATTTTTCTTCTTAATCAAAGCAGAAGAACAACATATCGCTCCATTATCCCATGCTCTTATCTAAAGTATTGTTTGCATGATTGCCATGCCGGTATCCAGGGCCGTGTTAATACATTGGTGGGCCCAGGAAATTTACTTCAATGGGAACTTGCGGGGATCCAGACACTCCCCAGCATTTATGCCAGGATTCAGCTGGACAAGCAGTGATATTTGCCATAGGCTGGGGAATGGCGAAGCAGGGAGCTGACGACTGCCTGCTTCACCACTGTATTACACTGTAGCCAGATGAAAGCAGGACAAGCTGCAGCGTCCCAACCGTTCCATCATACCTGCGATAGCTGGGAGGCAGGACTCATATGTGCTGCCGTTGGTGGGCCCGATGCAGTTGCACTATTTGCCCTATGGTTACAGGTCCTGCAATTATCCTGCATTCACTTGAATGGGTCCGCAATTCGGAAGATACGGTTTAGAACGTCCATGCCTCCTGCATGCACTACTTTTGTAGTGCGGACCGTCGGATGCATTCACCCAAGTTATAGGGTCCTGCGTCCGCATACGTTGGTACTAAGGTTGGTGCCCATGCCTTGCGGACCACACTTTGCGGTCTGCAGCACAGACCGGGCCGGCATACATTTGTGTGCATGAGCCCTTAATGTGTCTGAAATGAAAATCTAAGCAATGATATCTTGATTAAAATATCCTGCTCTGTTTTTGTTCACAGCTTCTATACAGACCTATATGTATCCATGGTGGCAGAAAAGAAACAACAAACCATGTAGTCTGATTTTGCAAAAAGAAGGAGATAGATGTGACGAGACTTCAAAGGTACCTCCAACATCTGCTGCTCAAAACCCCAACATATAGAAAGCATGTAAGAAAGTCTCCAGCGGAAGAAAAAAAAATACTCTGTGTTGAAGAAATGATTTATAGAAACCTATTCAAACTTGAAAACTCATATGTATGCAACATTTAGCTGATTCATGGCGTTGGTGCTCTCTTGTTCCGGTTGGCGGGTACTGTTGCTATTTACAGCGAGTCCATAATCCTCAGATATTAGGGAAACACCACTCCTTCTGGGCAGCTTCCACTGCACTAGAAAGCATCACTGGTTTTGAGTCATGGCTTCTTTTGGGACTATCAGACTGCACAGAGTTGGTATTAGATAGTGTGGCCCTTACTCACTGGTGTGGGTCTAACACACCCCTTTAGTCAGTGGTGGGATTTAAAAATCAACAACAGGTTCCCTACTCAACGGCGGACATGCGGCGTCATGACACATGTTTACATATACATCACATATATGCAACTCACATACACATAAATACACCATATACATGGTACACATACATAAATACACCACATATACACTACACACGCATACCACCCAACTTTTAAAAAGCCTAAGGAGCTAAACTATGGAATGGAAGGGCTCATCTCCAGCTGCCAGCCAGATCTGTAATTTTAACAACCGGATCTGTAGAACCTGAGGGAACTGGCTAAATCCCATGCCTGCCTTTAGTGCTGCATGATCATGTATGAAGAAGAACCTATAACAAGTAGTGGTTGCACAATGGCATGGAGCCCATATAGCAGTGCACAGACTTTCTACAGCCTCATACGTAGGAAGTAATTCTAGATCTATACACTACCCTCTATGATCTCCTTACATCCATGTACAATGCCACATCTGATTGTCTGTGGTCCCCTGGTAAACCACCTAACTCAGGCTCCACATAAATTCAACTCCACACAGAAGACTTTTTGCCACTCCTGGTTTAGACTTTCATTTCTTATTCTAATGCATTTTTTTTCATTCCAACACCTTGCTCTCCGTCTCAAAGAATTATTAAAATTGGAGAGCAGAAAGTGACTGACAAATGACAGACGGATGGCAGCATAAATTGACTCTCTTCAGATGTATTAGTTGACGTCTGATTACGAGATGTTCCTCTACTGCATTATTGTGTCATTTACAAGTCTCATGTGGCTACAATTTTACTAGAGAAATGTAATCAGCGTATGTAATCGGGTTTAGGTCAACTGAGCCTTGTTGTCGTTGCTTTAAGTGAAATTATGTTCCTAAGAGAAGTTAGGCCTAATGAATTATTCAATCAATTAATCAAAGAATATCATTTGCACAGCAAAAAATGCTTTTTGACCAGTATAAACAATGGAGAATACATTTCAGCTGGAATTAAAAATTTGCCTCAATTGAAAGTGGATCTTCAAAACACAAACAATTTTCAGCCTAGAGTAAATAAATATGGTCCTTCTAAGGAAGCAATGAGGGACAACGTTTGGAATTTGATCCTCACTATCCTAAGGTATGGTTTCTTTAGATTATTTAAAATTGCTTAATCAAGGTTAAAGAGGACCTGTCACCACTCCGGACATGTCAGTTTCACAAAGTAATTTTGTTTGCCATGCAATAACGATTCCAGTGCATCTTTTCATATAATTCTATGTTGTTCTGTTCCTTAGATATTGCTACTAGATGTTTGTTAACGATTTTACAACTGGATGTGACATGGGTTGCCGTTTTTTCACACTTTGGTTGCTCTGGCATACTGGCTATGGTAGATGCAGTGTAGGCTGGTTGCCATGAGCAATGTATTGTCAAGGCAGCCTGTGTGTGAACTGTTCTTTGTGTATGCATGCTCCCCTCCCTGTTGTATTATCGGTTCTTGTCGGGTGAATTTGTTGGTCTGGGTGTGGTTACTAGGTGCTGTATATTCCTATTAGCTGTGGCTTTGAGATCAGTCTATCTTGAGCTTTGCTGGGTGCAACCTGACTTGGGGATTCTCCATCTGCTCTGTCTCTGTGGTCACCTAGTGAGACATCAAGGTCACTTTGTCTGGTTCTGAGTCTTGTGGTGCAGTTGTCTGTTCTCCCATGGACTAACTCCGCATAGGGAACAGGCTTCTGCTGATCTGGTTCTATGTTTTGAGTGCAGCTTGTCTGTTTGCCTATGAGTTAACTACGCATGGGAAACAGGCATATGATACTCCGTGTCTATGTCTTCGGTAAGAGGGCTCCTGGGTACTCTAAAGGGGGGACATCTAGTCTATGTGTTCCTCTTTGCCTGTGACCGTGATACATCCATTCTGCATGGAGTCCAGGCATCTGCTTTTCTGCTTGTTTGTGAAGCTCTGTCTGTGACCGCCATGTGTCATTTTGTATGGGGTCCAGGCATGTGCTTGTATGCCTGTTTGCGCTTCTCGGTCGGTGACCGCCATGTGTTGTTTCAGATGGGATCCCAACATCTGCCTGTTTGAGCAGCTCTGTGACCTCCATGTGTCCTTCTGCATGGGGTCCAAGCATCTGCTTGTTTGCCTGTTTGTGCAGCTCTGCCTGTGACCACCATACATCCCTTCTGCATAGAGTCCAGGCATCTGCTTGTCTTCTTGTTTGTGCAGCTCTTCCTGCAACGACCATGCCTCCCTTATGCATAGAGTCCTGGCATCTGCTTGTCTGCTTGTGTGGGCAGCTCTTCCTGTAACCATATTGCATTCATTCCACATGGGGTCCAGGAATCTGCTTGTCTTTTGGTTCCCATTATGTTTTGTCTGAACTGTGTCCTGTGTGGTTGTTTGGGTTCCAGTTTGCGTGCATGGCTTCCAGTCCTTCTCATGCTTGTGTGGACTGCTGGAGCTTGCAACGTCAGTCTTTGCAGGTTAGTGGCCAAGTACATTGGGACCACTGAATCTCCTCCCTCTGTGTTTGGCCCTAATTCAAACCGGTGCACTTGGTCCAGTGGTATTACCTGCCACTGGTCCCTTACCTGATAGTCCAGTTTCCTGCCATGTCTGTAAGGCCCCTTTCACACCTGCGGTGTGGTGCTCCGGCAGGCTGTTCCAGTGGGTGAACAGCCAGCCGGATCCGTGCTGCTGCAGGTGCACGTGTGGGGCCGGAACTGTGCTCCGGCCCCATTCACTGTAATGGGGGCGGGCCACGGATCCGGCCACAGCACGGCAACCCCTGCTGAGTGGCGGCCAGAACGAAAATACAATGCATCCGGCGGGCTGTTCACCCACTGGAACAGCCTGCCGGAGCCCCGCGCCGCAGGTGTGAAAGTAGCCTATCTCTGTGAATAAAGTATTTATCCATGCCTTGTCTATCTGCTTGCTTTGGTGTGTTATTTCTGAGAAGTATTCTAACGGTCTGTATGACCCTCACTAGAGCATGACAAGTAGTCAGTGAAACAGACACGTCAGGGAGGAGACAGGTCCTAATTAAAGAAATAGGCACAGTTAACCCTGAGTCCTGATCCCCAATATCCTTAGAAAAGCAATCAGTCTGCTGATATGAGTCACAGAGGGCACTTCTTAAGATTATATAGAGAGGGCAAATGCTCCTGCAGGATCCTATTAGACATGGCCTGTGGCCACTGTGCTTTTTAAAGATGACACATGATTGTTTGTCATTTAAAATTAATGTTATGGAAAGTGGTTAGACTATGCCATTCTGTTGATTGGGGTCCATTCCATCCCACGCACTGTCCCATCACTTCCTAGGAAGCATCCTATCATAACCTTGAATGGTACTCCCAATGTTGCTGGCTTTCACAATCAAACAATGCTCTAAGGAGTTTTGTGGCCATCATAGAATTGCCTCGGGAATGGTGCTGTCTGATCTACCACCCTTGTTACCTTCATTAGAGTTCTATGTCTGGTGGGAGAGAAGAACATTAGTAAAAGGAAGATATTGTACTCTTCCCAGACAAGCCCTTTAATTACATGTTTTCTAAAAGTTCAGAGCCTAGCATTTGAACTGAGCAATATGCTACATAAAGAGAGATCTTTTAGTGCTAGATCAGCTCTTTCTGCTCTATGAACATGGAAATAGTTTACTCTAATATCCAAAATATCTTGGCAGTACCTCTTACAATTTATAAACAAATGTATTTGGCACCGACAGCTGTCAGTCCTCAGCCCAATAGTCTGAACAGATTAAAAAAAAAAAATCCATTGCTTTCATGTACTTTAGTTCCTGCAAATGGGTAGTGTATATTCAATGTGTATTTTGCATCAGAACCAGATTGTCCTGCTCAATTCACTTCTTCAGTTAGTCTTATATAAGTTGGTACTGCATGTCCTCAAAATCCACTTTGTCAATGGCAAATCCAGAAGTTAATATGCTGGAACCTATCCAATCCAATCTGTACCTGGCAGATAAAGTGTATTTCTTTGCTATCATGCTGGTTGGCTAGGCTTGCGAAAAGTTCATGGGATTTGAAGGCACATACAACTCTGAGACAATGTAGGAAAGCATACTGTACATAAACATTGCAGCATTTATACGACCAGTGGTCTTTGGTGCACCTCTGGGTTTAAGTATGATAGTTACTTCTGCACCCTATAGAACTTTGTGCTGGATGAAGGCAATCAGTACAGCGAATTAAAACCACATATATGTGTGTGAAGTAAATAACATTGATTATATTATCACAGTGGCTTCTGGAAAACATTCAGTTGTTAGAGTCCATGTGCTGGAATGAAAAAATATCAGCAAGCATAAGGAGGTAATTCTGACAAGGACCAAATTGAGATGGCTACACGAGTGGATCAGAGCATCCTAAAAGCACCGGGTCTTATGGGGTGGTCTCTGTATGCAGTGGTTAGTACTCAGCAAAAGAGACAATCTGAGAAACTCGAAAAAGGGTCATGGGTGCCCAAAGGTCATTGATGTGTATGGGAGTAGACCATCCAGACTGGTTCAATCCCACAGCAGCACTTAATTTCTGAAAAACTCATGGTGGATATGATAGAAAGGTGTTGCCACACAGGTCATTACTTTCTATGTATGGGGTTTTGTAGCCACAGACCAGTCAGAGGGTGTAACGGGAAGTGTGTGGACCCACTGTACAAGCTAAGTGGTTTGATTTTGGGCTAGTCCTAAGGGTGATATTCCAACAATTTCCTGGTTTTCACCTTTTAACCTATACAGTGATCTGGCCTTCGCTGCAGAGGACTCACCAGGCTGCTCCCTCTTGGAATAGTCCTAGCGAAGCACCAAGGGGTCAGACAATATTCATAAACAGGCAAGGCAGTGTGTGCAATATTGTGAAACCATCTGAGGGAAGCAAAGGATCAGTACGATAGACAGGCAAAGGTCAGGGCAGATTCAAAGTATCAGATTCAGTAAACAGGCAAAAGTTCAGTAAATGGGCAGACAATCAGAATACCAACCCTTCACAGGTTAAACTAGTAACTACTGTAGGAAACTAAGCTCAGGCAAGGAATGCGAGGGCAGCCAAGAATGTATAGCAGAAGCTGATATACAAGTAGAAACAGCTGTGCAAGTGCACACAGAGCAAGGAGAGGAGGTAAGAGGTGGTGATGGCAAAATGGGAGGAGTAGTTCAAGGTTTAATGTTCCTAATAGAAGTAGCAGGGCACTGACAGACATGGGCAGCTTATGAAGCAGAGTGCATTCTAAGCCCTGTGCAACTTTGAAATGACCTACAATGGACATGCAAGCATTATAACTAGATCTTGTGGCAATGGAAAAGGTGGCCTGGCCTGATGACTGATATTTTCTTTTACATTGTGTGGAAGGCTGGATCTCATGTGCATCCCTTACTTGAGGAAGAGATGACACAATTATGCACTATGTAAAGAAGGCAAGATGGCGGAGGTAGGGTGATGCTCTAGGCAATTTTCTGTTGGGGAAACTTGGAATTTTGGCATTTATGTGAATGTTACTTTGACAAGTTCCACTTCCAGTACCATATGTAGTGGCCCAGAGCGGGCACTACCGTTCCTATACCCTGCTACTGTCTCTAACGGTTAACAACAATGTCATATGTGTATTTATTCCAGGTCCTCCTACATTGTGCCTTAATATTGCTATTTAACTGTTATGTATTGTTATTTCATCCACTGTGCCTGGTTATCCAGCAGGTGGCAGTGTATCTGGCAGAGAGAGAGATCTTTAGGTAGAATGAAACTTACCATTACATGGGGGTGGCGCACTGCACATGTACTCACCTCCCTCCCCCTTATGTCAGCATTATTCCTAACTCTTTAAGCACTATAACTCCAGCCTCATTGCAAATATTGTTCAGTAGTTAAAGGAACGTGACAAACAGTTCAAGGAAAAACTGTTTTTGGTGATAACTTGGCCTCCAAATTCCCTGTATCTCAATACGATCAAGCATCTGTAGGATGTGCTGGAAAAACAAATCTGATCCATGGAGGTCGCAGCTCATAACTAATTTGACTTTTTGCCAGATACTTTAGGACACCTTCAAAGGTCTCGTGAAGTCCATACCTCGATGGGTCAGAGCTGTTTTGGCAGGCAGTTGGTTTTAATATTATGGCTCAATCATATATTCCTTGCATAATATTCTTTGCAGAGACCAGACAGTAAATTTAATGTGAAGTATGAGGTGTTGCCCGTCACAAGTACATAGAGGAGAGCTACGCAGCTGTACCTTTTTCCTGCAGAAAGCCTAGGGAATTATTCCAGAGCATCTGGAGAAGAAGCAGATTTATGTGATATATAAACCCAGCCCTGACTTAGATATTCCAGCCTGTTTCTCCCTATCATGCACAGCCCCATTAATTTAGTAACAGTGTATTCTCATTGCAGAGATATGGCAGATAAATCCATCTTAATGTGGACCACATCATTTCCTGCAGGCTACAAAGCTTACCCAATGTTTCACTGAACATTTTGTTTTAGTAATTCTCACTGTTACTTTTTAATCATACTGTAACTCTCACATTTTAACCCCTTGCATGGCTGCTAGCTTTCAACAGCAGCGGCTTACAGTACGAAGCAGTGTATTGCTGCCCCCTCCAGCACTGCAGAGTTTAAAGCAGTCTCCTTTCTACGAGCTGATCCCTCTATAATTATTTTTCTAATAAAATTGTGAAATCCAGTTAATGTGTCAGATTAAGGCTAGTCATATTCTTGCTGCTCAGAGTGTTGATGGATTAAGCGCCAGAAACAATTTATGTCACATGAGTTCATTGGCACATAAGTTTGTTTTGCTTGAGCTTCTGAGAAAAGCAGTGTCTCAACATCAAAAATAAGATGCGTCTTCCGCATCAGCTGGTTTGGTATAAAGTCGGCCATATTCTTGGTGTGTCAGTACTTATGGGGTTTGCCTTGTCTATCTCTAATGCAGAAAATTGCTCAATGGGAACGATTAATCTATTAATGTATATTTATTTTAGTATTATGATTAGATGTAAGTATGCAGAGGAGGAATAATAGCCCTAATTTATTAAGACGATCTTGATGGGACCTGTACTGCTGGAGGAGGTATTTAATTTATGGCAAGGGCAGGCTTCATTGTAAATTAAGTTCCTTCTATGGCAGTCCATGCACCAACCTACTACAGCTTGTAGCTGGTGTAGATTTCAGTCATTATTTACACCAGTTTCTGGTGTCAATAATGAGAAATGTGTCTGCGCTGATGACACTACCCACAACCCACCCTCCCTGTGACCTCTTTTCAAAACCTGCCTAAAGAATTGTAAAAATGTCAGGTGTGACTTAAAAAAGTCACAATGGCATTTAAAAAAAAAATAACAAATTTGGGATTTATGACCTTTTAACACCAAAGAAACTGGTGTGGGGGGACTGTAAATCCCCTCCAATGTGTTTGTTGTTTGGCCAGTGAAGGAGCCAAATTTGTGTATTTAGTGTTGCTTTCCTGCCTTATGTAGGTCTCCATCAATACAATTCAGCTGCCATTTAAACACTCATTGTAATAATTGTAATAATAATGAGATGACTCTGCTTACCCTATCCCAGTCTACACAGAAAATCTGAGTGAGTTACAGAAAAGGGGTGTCGACCTATACTGTCTGCTTCAGTGGGACAGTGTCAAAACAAGATTTTTTATATGCGTAGTCACTAGGGATCAGCAAACCTGTGGAGGTTCAGGTTTGCTGGGTTCAGCTGAACTTCAGGTCAAAGTTCGGGTTCAGGAAGTCATTGGGGACCCGAACTTCACGTTATTATTTTCTGCTATAACATGGTTATATTGGAAAATAATATCTTTCTTAAGATAGAATTAAAAACAATATAGCCATTTAGGGGTCAAAAACCCAACTCACCTCATCCACTTGATCGTGCTGCAGCAGCTTCTACTATCTTTACTGCCATATGCGTGATGACGTCACCATGTGGGAGAGCGTATTTTTCAGAACTGTGGTTTGCGGACTGCAAAATACATATGGTTGTGTGCACTGAGGCCTAATATGTAGGCCCTCATTACGAGAATATTGGAAGAATCATATTCATGTAAGACCTCTAGCCAGTTCTTTTCCTACTACAGAGAGCAGCAGTTCTACTCATACTTACCAATCTGGGTGTGTACCATTAAAATATAACTTTTAATTAAGACATTATAATTAATGGTTCAAATATGTGAGCCGAGAGAGACATAAATGGTTGTCTACCAGTGCATATTTGAATCTTGGATTCTGTTAATTACAATAAGACCTATGCACAATACTCACAATACTGAGGTGTTGTATGTCTTGACAATTGTACTACCTGGTACTCAGTTGTATCTCTCCATGTCCAATGTCAGATGAAGTGGGAGAGCATCCCTGGAGGAACACTTTGAAAGGAATTGACAATGCAAATCGATGTTCTTCTGTCCTCTTTTTACCTTTCTATCTTAAAGCATAAGGGTTAAATAAGACAGTTTCACATGAAAATGAAGGCTTAATGATTAATGACTGAAGCATATGAAGGACATATTTGTATTCTTTGCTTCATTAGGCAAGGAGGGAGGGTTCCAATCTGATCCAACTGTGCTCTGAATCCACCATAAGGTATAGCAACACTTGCAGGCTTAGAAGTGCAGAAGAGGTAATAGTTACAAGAAATCTACTTTTCCCAAATATAATTAAAAGTAAACTTGGTACAAAAATCCAAGGATCTTCAGCAGCAAGTATTATAGTTTATAAGTAAAGAGCAATCATTGTGTCAGCAGAAATCTCAGGGGTTTTCTTTAATAACAGAGAAATGAGCGGCACAGAGTAAAGGCCAATTTATGGTGCAAGCCTTGTTAGGACCCAGGTCCACCCGTCCTTAGGGAATCCTATAGTAGAAGTAAAGGCAGCACTCCAGCTTCAGTTTGGGAAAGGTTCATTTGATTCCTTATTGACTCAATGCAAGTTTTAACATGAATGAACCTTTCTTGAGCGATTTTGAAAAAAGTTGAATGAGTCATTAAAGGGGCATCACTGAAGTGTTATCTTTATCTCTTTCATGGTTTTTTAGGTCACACTTTAGTGATTTGGTCAGTAATTTCCGTCAGTGATTGTGAACCAAAACCAGGAGTAGGTTAACAACTCAGAACAGGTGCAGATCTTTTCATTATACCTTATCTCTGTGTAGCCTCCACTCAGTGGCGTACATAGAGAAGTAAGGGCCCCATAGCAAGGATCAAACCAGACCCCCCACACAGGACAGAAGGGTTTTTGCCTAAACCCTTTTCAATGACCCTTGGGCCATTTTTCCACTGCCTCATTTTCTAAAAGTTGTTCCTTTAGAGGGTAGAGTCCTGACCAAGTTTTCACCTCCAGTGGAAGAGGAGATAATCCCAAATAAGACTGGGCCCCCTCTTGCCCTGGTCCCCATAGCAGTTGCATGGTCTGCCGCTATGGTAGTTACGCCCCTGCCTCCACTACTTGTTTTGGAACGCAATCACTGATGGAAATCACAGACCAAACAAATAGGGTTTACAGGATTATGGATTTTAGAGATAAAATATATTGCAGACACTGGAAAGATGCTTGGACACTTGGACAATTCCTACTTGTTAGAAAGATTCTTACATAGTAAGTTGACCACAACATGTACCATTGCTGGGAGCCACAGAGGTCACTCATCATCTTTGGGGAAATCTGGCAGTAAGTGTTCACTTTTCTTGCAGTGTCCCTTCAGGAGAAACAAAGCATTACACAGTTACTATATAGATCAGTGAGAGACGTCTTCAGTAGAGGTCCTTCAAAATAACAAAATAGACAATATGTATATCCTCTGCTGGATATTGCTAACTGGTGAGATCCCCCGCTATCAACTTTAACATAGCAAGAATTGTTTAATCATGCTGAAGCACCCTTACGTAGGAAATATAGCATTACATAGTTCCTATCAAAATCAATGAACTGTCTGTGTAATGGACCTGATGAGTCTTCTACAGCAAGAGATGCACATTCCGCTTTGGCTAATTGATGGTAGTCACGAATGACAGATCCCGATCTAATAAACCAGAATATCCTAATGGATATTGTCAAATTTTCTTAAGCGGAAACCCTTTAAAAGGTGTATAGTGTCATTATGCTAGAAGGGTTAATGGAGAAGGAACACAAGTCTGTGCAGTGTAAGGTCTTGAATGATTTGGGAGTGCGAGACAAGACATTCCCAATAATTTTCATCAGAATATTCGCTATGATCAGTATTGTTTCACCGGAAGCTTGATTTGTTTTTACTTTGATGACACAGGCTAAGAGAAACCTTACAACATGATTATAATGTTGTGAGGAATCCAGTTATTACATAATGTTGGCTAATTTACCAAATGCAGATATGTAGGTGGATTTGCATAATGCACTTCGAATGACATTATGCCACCTAATAAATTATTCTCAATGTTAATAACGTACGTACTTGTTTTTCAGATTAGACACCAGGAAGATCTCTTGTGATGCTGATTTCTGAAAGCGTCTGAAAGCTGTGCAAATATCTGAGGCCACTAGAGGGACTTCTGCAATCAGAACTTCTTTTTCAATGCTGTAAATACAAATGTGGAAGATGTGCCTGTTATGAAGGAAATTACTCAGCTAAGGTACACAACTGATCAAGAGGTATTCAAATTGAATATGCATAGATAGATATGAGATAGATAACAGATCGTTAGATAGATAGATTATAGATAGATATGAGATAGATAGATAGATAGATAGATAGATAGTTAGGTAGATTGATAGATAGATAGATGAAGAGAGCAGCACTAGGCAAAGAACTATTCAAAGTAGGGTGCTCAAAATCCAGACCTTGATAAAATAGTCCCATATAGCATGTAGAAGGTGGGGGGCTGAAATGTTTGTTGTGGATTTTCACCTTGATTTTCTGTTTACTTAATAACTTTGGGATTCTTTCACCGATTCGACTGATTCCAAGATTGTTTTTTCGTGACATATTGTACTCCATGACAGTGGTAAATTTGAGTCAATATAAATCACCTTTATTTATAAAAAAATCCTAAATTTACAGAAAATTTGGAAAAATGTGTAATTTTCAAACTTTGAATTTCTCTGCTATTAAGGCAGATAGTGATTCCTCACAAAATAGATATTACTTTACATTTCCCATATGTCTACTTTATGTTGCCATCATTTTGTAGATGTAATTTTATTTTTTGGGGATGTTAGAAGGCTTAGAATTTTAGAAGCAATTCTTAAAATTTTTAAGAAATTTTCCAAAACCATTTTTTTAAGCACCAGTTTAGTTCTGAAGTCACTTTGAGGGGCTAACATAATAGAAACCACCATAAATTACCCCATTTTAGAAACTACACCCCTCAAGGTTTTCAAAACTAATTTTACAAACTTTGTTAACCCTTTATGTATTCCACAAGATTTAAAGGAAAATGGAGATGACATTTCAAAATTTCACTTTTTTTTGCAGATTTTCCATTTTAATCAATTTTTTCCTGTAACACATCAAGGGTTAATAGCAAAAAAAACCTCAAAAACTATTACCCTGATTCTGCGATTTACAGAAACACCCCACATGTGATTGTAAACTACTGTATGGGTGCATGGGCAAGCGCAGAAGGAAAGGTGCGCCAGATGGTTTTTGGAGGGCGAATTTTGCTGGACTGGTTTTTAGACACCATGTCCCATTTGAAGCCCCCCCGATGCACCCCTACAGTAGAAACAACCAAAAAGTGCCCATATTTTGGAAACTAAGGGATAAGGTGACAGTGTTATTGATACTATTTTGGGGTACATATGATTTTTGATTACACTTTTTGCTAGGCAAGGTAAACAAAAATGGCTGTTCTGGCTCAGTTTTTTTTTTTTTTTACTGTGTTCACCTGAGGGGTTAACTAATGTGATATTTTTGTAGAGCAGGTTGTTACGGACGTGGAAATACCTAACATGTATAGTTTTTTTATTTATTTAAGTTTTACACAATAATATAATTTTTGAAACAACAAAATCGTGTTTTAGTGTCTCTATTGTCTGAGAGCTGTAGCTTTTTTATTTTTTGGGAAATTGTCTCAGGTAGGGCCTCATTTTTTGCGGGAAGAGGTGACGGTTAGATTGGTACTATTTTGAGGGGTATATGCCTTTTTGATCGCTTGGTATTACACTTTTTGTGATGTAAAGTGACAAAAAATTGCTTTTTTGACCCTGTTTTTATTTTAGTTTTATTACTGTGTTCACCTGAGGGGTTAACTAATGTGATATTTTTGTAGAGCAGGTTGTTACGGACGTGGCGATACCCAACATGTATAGTTTTTTTTATTTATTTAAGTTTTACACAATAATATCATTTTTGAAACAAAAAAATCATGTTTTAGTGTCTCCATTGTCTGAGAGCTGTAGTTTTTTTATTTTTTGGGCAATTGTCTCAGGTAGGGGCTCATTTTTTGCGGGAAGAGGTGACGGTTAGATTGGTGCTAGTTTGAGGGGCATACGCCTTTTTGATCACTTTGTATTACACTTTTTGTGATGTAAAGTGAAAAAAATGGCTTTTTTTTACCCTGTTTTTATTTTATTTTTTTTTACGTTGTTCACCTGAGGGGTTGGGTCATGTGATATCTTTATAGAGCGGGTTTTTACGGACGCGGCGATACCTAATATGTTAAGGTATTTTATTTTCTTCATTTTTAATCAATTAACATGTGCTTATATGGGGAAAAATGGGATTTTTTTTTTACTTTTTAATTTTTTTTTACACTTTTTTTTTTTTACACTTTTTGACTCAGACCCACTTGGTTCTTGAAGATCCAGTGGGTCTGGTGTTTTACAATACACTGCAGTACACTGTATAGTGTACAGCAGTGTATTTTCATTCATAGTAAGCTTTACCATGGCAAGCCGGACGAAAGCGTCCGGTTGTCATGGTAACCATCAGAAGCATCCGGTTGCCATGGCAACCATCGGGAGCGTCCAGTTGCCATGACAACAATCGGGAGCGTCCCCGGTTGCCATGGCAACCATCGGGACGCTGCCACAGCAGAGCAGCGTCCCGATGGGAGGGAGCTCCCTCCCTCTCTCCTCCCCACACCATCGGTGCGCTGCCAGAGCACCGCAGCGCCCGATGGGAGAGGGAGGGAGCCCTGTTAACCCTTTCCATACTGTGGTCCCTACGGACCGCGGCATGGAAGGGTTAAACGGCCGACATCGCTGCCAGCAGCGATGTCGGCCGTTTGAAGCAGAGTGTCAGCTGTACGCTGATACTCTGCTTCACCGCTCGGCCATCCTGACATCGAGGAGGGGGGGGGGGGTGTATTAAAATTTAACAGCAGGAGAAAGTGTGGGGTGGGGGGGACGGGGGGGGGTCTGCAAACATTTTATGAGGATCTGATCCCCGCAGCACACGCGTATGCTGTGATTGGCTAGTCTGACCAGACTAGCCAATCACAGCGATCGCTGGCCCGGGACCGCCCCCATTGGTCCGGCTGGTTAGCTGAGACCCCTGGCTGTATTAACAGCCGGGGTCTCAGCGCTGTCACCATGTCATCAGACATGGTGACAGTTTAATGCCATGACGGCTTATCCCGTCATGGGGCGGCAAGCGGCTCCTGCCCATGACGGGATAAGCCGTCATTCGGCGTTAAGGGGTTAAACAACTGCAGTGTGCCGCCCCCAGGGCCGATGTGGTCCCAGTGTTTAGGAATGCCGAGTGCTATGTTGTGGCCCTAATAGTTTGCATCACATGCTCTTACCTGGATACTGTTGCACCCCGGGGTTAGGCTCTACAGGACAAAAGGAGTTGTAGTTGGTGGAGTAAGTAGAGTTCAGACTTGGTAAAGTTCAACAGTTTTTACTTAAATAAACTTGTGTCATCCAAACAATACTTGATCTTTCTCTTGGCTCCAGAAGGCTAAGGGTTAACTGACAGGTAAACTTGAAAACTTTGCTTTATCTGTCTACTGCTGTGCTAATCTCTACCTTTAGTCTGGTTCCTATTAGCTTCAGTTACTGTTTCTTGTGAAAGTGAGGTATCCTGTGACCTGTTTTGCTGAGTAGGGGTCTTTGGCTCTGTTTTGCCTCTCAGAGGTACTAATTACTTTTATATATCAGGAATGTGCCGCTCTATGAGCTACTTTCACAAAGCTCCACCACAGGGAGGGTAAATTCTCCCTCACCACACTGCTTCACTCTCTAGCTCCAACTCTCCACTCCACTTCTCAACTTCTCCACTCCACTATATCTTTCTCCAACCCCTCCCTTGTTAGGAAACAGGAATAGCTTACTTCTGTCCAAATGGGGGAGAATGTAATGGTAAGTTCCATTCTATCTAAAGGTACTCTCTACCAGATGTACACTGCCACCTGCTATACAACCAGGCACATTATATGTAATAAGAGTTGCATAACAATATTATTAAGGCACAGTATCAGAGGATCTGGAATTAAATACACATATGATATTCTTTGCTAGCCATTAAAGTCAGTAGCTAGGTGTAAGAATGGTAGTGCTCCCTCTGGCATACTACACAATCCCATTGAAGTCTATGGGGAAAACCACTCTACAGAAGGTGGACAAGAATCGCACAAACAATTGACATGCTGCAGATTTTAAAATTGTACAAAGTGTACATCAGATTTGTCATACAATATATCATTCACTTTGTTAGTACTGTATTACACTGCGTTTTTTCTGCTCTAAATCAGTGCAGAAAAACAGTGCGTAATCCGTACTGTGTGCAGGCGAGATATTATTAAGGGCAGATAAAACTCCACTTTTTTAAATGCACTTTTTGGCTGCAAAAACTGCATAAAAAACCTGGACTCCTCGAAGTGTAGATTCATTACCATATACAGTACCTAAAGTTGTATCTCCATCTGCGTTATTTATGGCATATCGATAGGATATGCCAAAGAAAGACCAATAGGTGTAGGACCCAACTCTGGAACCCACTTCTATCTCAAGAACAGGGTCCCAGGGGCGTAGCCTTGTAGAGAAGCAAGATGGCTGCATGAAGAATCTGCTCCTCACAGGCATTCTGCCAAGGGGTGGTATTAGAGCGACCTTATGGTCATGAGCACTCTGAAAATGACTGGTAGCTCCAGCTTGTCCCAGAGGATGAGGAGGAGAAACGAGAAAGAGGTGCCGAAGTTGCTCACGGCGCTCTTCCCGTTACATGCAGCGGTAAGTAATGGCTGGCACTCAGATCCCTCATCGTGCCTTTCTGCGCACACTCAGCAAGAGCTACACAGGCGACCAGTGCTCTGCTTCCTCTTACCTGTTTTGACAATGCCTCCTGCTCAAAAGAGTGTCCTGGCACCATTGCTGTCGTAGCATTTACATGACTTGTTGCCTTTGGAATCTGGGTCTGGCAGCACAGTCTCCAGTGGAGCACGCCTACCCAGATAAGCCTGCAGAAGGGGGCTGTAGGCAGGCGGCTGGGCAGGACACGGACTTGACCACTGCTAGCCCGGTCAAGAAAAAGTCACTGTGGGACACTTCCCTATCATTCACAGGGACCACTGTTAGCCTGGCAGATGACTCCCAGTAAGGCCCAGACAAGCAATCAGGTGGCATCAGAATGCTTTATAAAAGAGGCAATGCTGGCACTGAGGCACTCTAGCCAAAAAAACCTCACTCAAGCCATTTCTAAAATTACTTAATCAGTTGAAGAATTGGGAGACAGAGTAGACCATGTGGAGACGAAAATGGGCGAATTTTCAACCGCCACAATGAGCTGGTTGATGCTATGGCAGAGGAGCTGGATGTGGCCAAATTAGAAATGGCCGACTTAGAAAACCGATGGAATAACGTCAAATTTCGAGAAATACCCCAAACTGTGAACTCAGTGGATCTTTCTTTATGTATCAAAAAGTGCTGCAAATTGTCCTCCCTCAAGTATCTGAGACAGAATTGATTATAGACTGCAGAAACCTAGAAATCTACCGGACATGGTTCCATCGCCCCTTTTCCATTTTTTCCATATGAAGGAGCAGCTTAGGCAAGCTGTGAGGAATCTTCACGGAAGGGAGTGAATGTTAAAAATATACTTTATTAGCAACTAGTGTAATGTAACAAACAGATGGGGGGAGGGAAACACTTTAATAAAGAAGGTGTTAAAAATCCAAAACTTCCAGGATCAGGCAGAGGACTGGGAATTATACGTCATATCCAATCCTTGAATTTGGAAAATGAGCACAATGGATGCCACCATGTGAATTGGAGGCCAATTGTATGTCCCCTCACAGTGCGCAAAACCAACAATGCCAAAAGGGGTGTCCTACAGCCAGCACAATTATTTCAAGATGCCTGTAGTGTCCAGTTAACTGACACCCATCCAGGCATTGACACGCTGACCGTGCCCCAGGCAGTTAGGTATTATTGGGATGTGGGGTCCGACTAGTCACCCTCACCGGGCAAGACACAGCCCAGCACGCCGGGTAGAGGAGCCCTCCAACTAGTCTCTCCTCAGTTTGATCCCTAATCATACTGTACAAGCAGTGAAAGGATCAAGAGGAATACAGTCACCCAATACCTAACTACCTAAACAAGAAGCAAGCTACAACTCCCACATACTGCGTCTAAGCTTGACGCTTTTCATCAAGTCAGAATCATCAGGAGCTGTTAGTTGTATACATGGAGGTAGTCTAACTAGCGCAGCCACATGAGTGGTGTGTGGCAGCGAGTCCGGTGCTATGATTGCCGTGGCGCGGCCGCTGGAATCACCAGTTCAAATAGGAAGAGCCACACCCCTCAGGGTGGGACCAGATGAAGAGCGACCAATTGGAACAGGGGGAGACAGAACCAGTCATATGCATACTCCATTTCATCTGTGACCGCATCGAGTAAATCAAGACGTCCCAAAGGAAGGAATACAGCGCATAAACTGGGCAGATGCTCCCAGTGGTGAATATAGTAAAAAATAAGGGACAGCGACAAGGTGAAAAGTAAGTATGAAGGTGACAGATAGAGATGAGCGAGCACTAAAATGCTCGGGTGCTCGTTATTCGAGACAAACTTTTCCCGATGCTCGGGTGCTCGTTTCGAGTAACGAACCCCATTGAAGTCAATGGGAGACTCGAGCATTTTTTGCAGGGGACCAAGGCTCTGCCTAGGGAAGGCTGGGTGAAAACCTGGAAATATCAGAAAATGATGGAAACACCACGGAAATGGACAGGAAACAGCAGGTGCAGCATGCATGGATGTCTCTGAGGCTGCCTAATCCCACCATTACCCCAAATTCTCCTGCAACAGCCTGGTGGTTACCCTCATGGCAATTGTGCTCACCCAGACCAAGAAAGGCGAGGCACATGCCCATCACATGTTAGGGAAGCACCCAACTAGGTGCAACGAAGGTCCATCACCCATGCCCATGCTGGCACTGCTCTCCTATCCCCAGCCACACGATGCAGGCATAAGCCTGACACAGTATGGCGGTGACACCAACAAGTGACCAAGTTAGATCAGGTAGCAGGTGAGCCACCCAAAAATTTAGCCTGACGCAGCATGGCGGTGACAACAGAGTGACCGAGTTAGACTGAGGTAGCAGGAGGTGAAGCACGGATTGTAATTCGAAGGAGGAGGGGGGGTTGGAGGAAGAGGCATAGTAATTCTGAGAAACCGTGACCGAGGTAGGCCCCGCAATCCTCCAAGTGGGCAGTAAATGAGCGGCCCTAGGGTCAGACTCGGTCAGAATGACCGAGCTACACGACTGTAGCAGGTAGAGCACATCAAAAATTTAGCGTGGCCCTGTATGTGGATGTTGAGGGCCTGGAGGCTGTCTCCTTGAGAAATGCTCAGGGTGGCTGAACCCCTGGCTCGACGGCGGACCCTTTTCGGGTTATTGATTGTCGAAATGTTGGCTTACATCAAGTTTAGTATCTGTTCTTATCAGTTGCTGTGGCTGTTGGTGGTAAAGTGGTGAGCATAGCTGCTTCCCAAGCAGTTGACCCGGGTTCGATTCCCGTCTATCGCATTCTGTGGCCCTGCGGAAAAATTGATTGGAGAGAGGGCCTGTAGGTGGCCCTCCGGAAAAATTGTTTAGAGAGAGGGCCTGTAGGTGGACCTCCGGAAAAATTGTTTAGAGACAGGGCCTGTAGGTGGACCTCCAGAAAAATTGTTTAGAGAGAGGGCCTGTAGGTGGGACCTCCGGAAAAATGTAGGTGGACCTCCAGAAAAATTGTTTAGAGAGAGGGCCTGTAGGTGGACCTCCGGAAAAAATTGTTTAGAGAGAGGGCCTGTAGGTGGACCTCCGGAAAAATTGTTTACAGAGAGGGCCTGTAGGTGGACCTCCCGGAAAAATTGGAGAGAGGGCCTTAAGGGGGCCCTCCGGAAAATTGTTTAGAGAGAGGGCCTGTAAGTGGACCTCCGGAAAAATTGTTTGGAGAGAGGGCCTGTAGGGGGCCCTCCGGAAAAATTGTTTAGAGAGAGGGCCTGTAGGAGGACCTCCAGAAAAATTGTTTAGAGAGAGGCCTGTAGGGGGCCCTCCGGAAAAATTGTTTAGAGAGAGGGCCTGTAGGTGGACCTCCGAAAAAATTGTTTAGAGAGAGGGCCTGTAGGTGGACCTCCGGAAAAATTTTTAGAGAGAGGGCTTGTAGGTGGCCCTCCGGAAAAATTGTGGTAAAAGAGTGCCAGTTGGACCTCTAAAAAATTGCATTTTTTGGGTCAGGGTTAGGCAAAGACGACAAGGAGGAGGAGGAGTAGGAGGAGTAGAGAAGAGGAATCGGATACATAAGTAATGTTAATCTTTAGCTGCTTTCCCCGGAGGAGATTTGAATTCAGGTGAAATCCAGGCTTTGTTCATTTTAATAAGCGTCAGCCTGTCAGCGCTGTCAGTTGACAGGCGTGTACGCTTATCGGTGATGATGCCACCAGCTGCACTGAATACCCGCTCTGACAACACGCTAGCAGCAGGGCAGGCAAGCACCTCCAAGGCGTACAGCGCCAGTTCAGGCCACGTGTCCAGCTTTGAAACCCAGTAGTTGTATGGAGCAGAGTGTTCGGTCCGGATGTTGGTATGGTCAGCTAGGTACTCCCTCACCATCTTTCTGTAAAGCTCACCCCTACTCTGCCTAGACTGGGGACAGGTGACAGTTTCTTGCTGGAGTGACATAAAACTGGCAAAGGCCTTGGAGAGCGTTCCCCTGCCAGTGCTGGACAAGCTGCCTGCTCGCCTCCTCTCCCCCGCTACTTGGCCCACAGAACCACGCCCTCTGCCGCTAGCGGCGTTAGATGGGAAGGATTGTTTCAGCTTGTGCACCAGGGCCTGTTGATATTGATTCACACTCATACTCCTTTCCTCTACAGGGATGAGAGTAGAAAGGTTCTGCTTGTACCGTGGGTCCAGGAGAGTGAACACCCAGTAATCGGTGTTTGAAAAAATGCTTCTAACACGAGGGTCACGGGATAGGCAGCCTAACATGAAGTCTGCCATGTGCGCCAGAGTCCCAACACGCAAGAATTCCCTCTCGCTCACTGGTCTGACTCTCCATTTCCTCCTCCTCTTCCAAGTCCTCCTCTTCAGCCCATACACGCTCAAGCGTTAAGAAGGACTGAACACTGGTACCCCTTTCTGTCTCGCTGACATTCTCCTCCTCTTCCTCCTTATCCTCATCCCCCTCCTCCGATACGCGCTGAGAAACTGACCGGAGGGTGCTCTGGCTATCAAGCGACGTATCTTCCACCACCGTCTCTTGTGACAAGCGCAAAGCATCCGACTTCATGCTGAGCAGTGATTTTTTTAACAGGCAAATCAGCGGGATGGTGAGGCTGATGATAGCGGCATCGCCGCTGACCATCTGTGTTGCCTCCTCAAAGTTGCTCAACACCTGGCAGATATCAGACATCCACATCCACTCCTCATTGTAGACTTGAGGAATCTGAGTGACCTGACTACCAGTTCTGGTGGAAGTTGACATCTGGCAGTCTACAATCGCTCTGCGCTGCTGGTAAACTCTGGATAACATGTTTAATGTCGAATTCCATCTTGTGGGCTTGTCGCACAACAGTCGGTGAGCGGGCAGTTGTAGGCAGCGCTGCGCTGCCCTGAGAGTGGCAGCATTAGTGGTCGACTTGCGGAAATGCGCACAGATGCAGCGCACCTTGGTGAGCAAATCAGACAGATTGGGGTATGTCTTGAGGAACCGCTGAACTATGAGATTGAACACGTGGGCCAGGCATGGCACATGTGTCAGTCTGCCGAGTTGCAGAGCCGCCACCAGGTTACACCCGTTGTCACACACAACCATGCCTGGCTTGAGGTTCAGCGGTGCCAGCCACAGATCGGTCTGCGCCGTGATGCCCTGTAACAGCTCTTGGGCGGTGTGCCTTTTGTTACCTAAGCTCAGCAGTTTGAGTACCGCCTGCTGGCGCTTACCCACGGCACTGCTGCTGCGCCTAGAACTACCGACTGAAGGCGCCGTGCCCACAGATGGTAATTCATGAGGAGGAGGTGGAGGAGGAGGAGGGGTCGGAGGAGGAGGCATAGTACGTCTGAGAGACCGTGACCGAGGTAGGCCCCGCATTCCTCGGTGTGGGCAGTACATGAGCGGCCCCAGGGTCAGACTCGGTCCCAGCCTCCACCAAGTTAACCCAAT
Source organism: Rhinella marina (assembly GCA_900303285.1). Classification (NCBI taxonomy): domain Eukaryota; kingdom Metazoa; phylum Chordata; class Amphibia; order Anura; family Bufonidae; genus Rhinella; species Rhinella marina. The sequence goes on along the minus strand of ONZH01001403.1, from coordinate 325 downwards.
GTGCCGTCAGTGATATATAGTGTCCCTGCCCGGCAGCACTTGTCCACTTGTCCGTGGTTAGGTGGACCTTCTCAGAAACAGCGTTGGTCAGGGCACGGATGATGTTCTGTGACACGTGCTGGTGTAGGGATGGGACGGCACACCGGGAAAAATAGTGGCGGCTGGGGACCGATACCGAGGGGCAGCCACGCCATGAGATTGCGAAAGGCCTCGTCTCTACCAGCCTATAGGGCAGCATCTCCAGGCTCAGCAATTTGCTGATGTGGACGTTGAGGGCTTGGGCATGTGGGTGGGTGGAACTGTATTTCCTCTTGCGCTCCAGCGT
>ONZH01001402.1:0-66170 GCA_900303285.1 Rhinella marina | reverse complement strand
GTGCGGGGCAGGTAATTGGGGTCCAGAGGGTTGTCCCCCTGTGAGGAGCTCTGGGACCGACGTGCCATGGGTCTACACCAGAGGGAGGGGAGAGAACAGACCTAGAAAGGAGCAAAAAAAACATTACAATGGGTGCTGGGGCAGGGTGCTGAAATGAGGTAGGGTGCTGGAGTGAGGCATGCTGGTGCTGCGGTGAGGTGTGCTGGGTGATGAGGCAGGGTGAGCAGGTGCTGCGGTGAGGAATGATGGGTGCTGGAGTGAGGTGTGCTGGGTGATGAGGCAGGGTGCTGGAATGAGGTAGGGTGCTGCAGTGAGGCATGCTGGGTGCTGGAGTGAGGCACAATGAGTGCTGAGGCAGGGTGCTGCGGTGAGGAAATGCTGGGTGCTGAGGCAGGGTGCTGCGGTGAGGAATGCTGGGTGCTGAGGCAGGGTGCTGAAATGAGGCAGGGTGCTGGAGTGAGGCATGCTGGGTGCTAAGGCAGGGTGCTGCTGGGTGCAGGCAGTGCTGGGTGGCTGGAGGCAGGGGTGCTGGAGTGAGGCATGCTGGGTGCTGAGGTGAGGCATGCTGGGTGCTGAGGCAGGGTGCTGGAGTGACGCCCAGTGGGTGCTGAGGGGCCTCGTTGAGCAGCTCTGGGTGTGACCGGGATTTACAATGAGAACATTTATGAATGGAATCTCAGGATTTGCCGTTTGCGGCTCGGTGACCTTGTATAAATAATGGACGGCGGCTCCACCCCCGACACTCGCCCCAAGAACCAGCACTACTACCCTCATCTGGAATATTCCATCATATCCACTATAACCAGTAACCACAGACATCTAGTGCTAGTGCCAGCTCAGAACGCCCCGGGGCACACGAGGGCCCGAGAACAACGAGGTGCATGGCCTACAGCCGGGAGCCCGCCCCGCACCATCGCTGACAGGAATGACCGGCAGCCGTGACATCCAGGTGCTCCGGGCGGGCACCACGTGTTAGGCCGCGCGCACACTGTGCGTATTACATGCAGAAAATCTGCAGCGCGATACAGCACCAGCGGAGAGGAAACTGCCCTGCCGGATGCGTCACCGTAGTCGTAGTCACGCGGCCACGCTCACCGCCGTCTACACGCCATAACAGTAATTGTAAGCTGGAAACATTACATTCTGGAGGATGAAACAATGTTACAGATTTCCGAATGTTACTGACGCATCACATGACTGCCGCCATCAGGAGGCGGAGCTGAGAGCATCAGGGGGCCGTCCCACCCAGACTCGCTAATGAAGGAGGCGCTGATTGCTGCCTGTTAATGGCTGCACGCGCATTACGACACCACCACAGAGGGGTCCACGCGGTGCCCGTACACATTGCGGCCAGGCCACGGGATCTGCATGCGGATTCAATGGCATTCAGCCAGGCCGGCACACGCATACCCCGCGGCTGCGACGCTCTGTGTGCAGGCGACCTAAGGGTCCGGTCACACAGCGGAGGACTACATAACCTCCACACAGGGACTCCACGTATCTAGAGGAAGACGGAGCAGGACACAGGCTCATCCACACGACTATGTATTTTGCATTAAAAAAACGGATGGCATCCGTTTTTTTGTGGATCCATTACAACAATGCTTGTCCTTGTCCGTAAAACAAAGAAGAATAGGACCTGTTCTATTTTTTTGCGGAACAGACTTGCGGATTCATTTTTGAGGCCCCGTTTAAATGAACGGTACCGGATATAGGCCGCAAAAAAAAAACGGACAAAAAATATGTTTGTACGCATGAGCCCTTATGAGAAGACTCGGGGACTGGAGGTGGAGACGACTTCAGAAGCGGACATCCTGGAGGAAGCTACAAGGACCCTTATAGGGGCTGTCCAGGAATAGAGGGACAGCGCCTCCCCGGTCCACAGGTGGCCTCTGGTACTGCGGCTGAATCCCTCTGTAGTGAATATGGCTGAACCGCAATACCGGACAGAAAACCGCCATATAGCTCTAACCCCGGACAAGCCTTTGCTCGATGGGTTCAGTCATTAAAAAGAGAAGCACCACAACTCCCATTGTGGTACACGTCCCAGTCTGCCTGGTCCAAATACTGGGACTGGGAGAGTCCGCGGGGTTAATGGACCATGGATTATATGAGGATGAGACGGAGCGGACCACAATGGTAAAGATGGCGGCTGCAGGGCGACCGGATCACTGAACCTGGGGGAGAACGCAGGAGCAGCGGCATGTTGTGTAGAAGCGGGTCACTCGACTCCTTCCAGTCTGAGCCCCGCCCCCTCGGCACCGGCCACATAAAGCTGTCACTCAGCGCGGAATGTCAGGAGTCGGTAAAACCACATTTTTTAAGATAAAGCAGAAAAAATATTTGTTGAATGTACGGCCCAAAACCCAACGGCCTGCAGCCGCCATGTATATCAGTGTTTAAGAGTCGCTGCGGCAGGAAAGCTGCATCCAATGGGGGTTGTAGTACTTTTACCCAGGCCTCCACTGACCTCTGGAGCCGGTGACACCACAGGACGCCCACATCATACCCAAAACTCACAGAGTATGCTCATTATTCTCACCTTATTTTGGTGAAGAAATGCTGAGGGTTGTAGTACTATTCGCACAATGAAGACGACATAGTATTTCCCTCACGCCGGCCGCCATTATCCGCCAAGAAGAAATAATTGGAAACCGACTGATCATCTGTTTATTACAGTCTGAGAACGCGCTGTGCAGCGACACTGTGCCCGATCCCTGCCCGTCACTGGGTGCGGCCGAGAATACCAGTCTGAGCAGGTATCCCCGTCACATCTCATAAACCAGAGGGAACCACGAGGCGCCTCATACCTCACATGTGCCTCACTCCACCAGCAGAATAGTGAGTGCAGCTCTGGAGGATAATACAGGATGTAACTCAGGATCAGTACAGGATAAGTAATGTATGTACACAGTGACTGCACCAGCAGAATAGTGAGTGCAGCTCTGGAGTATAATACAGGATGTAACTCAGGATCAGTACAGGATAAGTAATGTATGTACACAGTGACTGCACCAGCAGAATAGTGAGTGCAGCTCTGGAGTATAATACAGGATGTAACTCAGGATCAGTACAGGATAAGTAATGTATGTACACAGTGACTGCACCAGCAGAATAGTGAGTGCAGCTCTGGAGTATAATACAGGATGTAACTCAGGATCAGTACAGGATAAGTAATGTATGTACACAGTGACTGCACCAGCAGAATAGTGAGTGCAGCTCTGGAGTATAATACAGGATGTAACTCAGGATCAGTACAGGATAAGTAATGTATGTACACAGTGACTGCACCAGCAGAATAGTGAGTGCAGCTCTGGAGTATAATACAGGATGTAACTCAGGATCAGTACAGGATAAGTAATGTATGTACACAGTGACTGCACCAGCAGAATAGTGAGTGCAGCTCTGGAGTATAATACAGGATGTAACTCAGGATCAGTACAGGATAAGTAATGTATGTACACAGTGACTGCACCAGCAGAATAGTGAGTGCAGCTCTGGAGTATAATACAGGATGTAACTCAGGATCAGTACAGGATAAGTAATGTATGTACACAGTGACTGCACCAGCAGAATAGTGAGTGCAGCTCTGGAGTATAATACAGGATGTAACTCAGGATCAGTACAGGATAAGTAATGTATGTACACAGTGACTGCACCAGCAGAATAGTGAGTGCAGCTCTGGAGTATAATACAGGATGTAACTCAGGATCAGTACAGGATAAGTAATGTATGTACACAGTGACTGCACCAGCAGAATAGTGAGTGCAGCTCTGGAGTATAATACAGGATGTAACTCAGGATCAGTACAGGATAAGTAATGTATGTACACAGTGACTGCACCAGCAGAATAGTGAGTGCAGCTCTGGAGTATAATACAGGATGTAACTCAGGATCAGTACAGGATAAGTAATGTATGTACACAGTGACTGCACCAGCAGAATAGTGAGTGCAGCTCTGGAGTATAATACAGGCATATAACTCAGGATCAGTACAGGATAAGTAATGTATGTACACAGTGACTGCACCAGCAGAATAGTTGAGTGCAGCTCTGGAGTATAATACAGGATGTAACTCAGGATCAGTAGAGGATACGTAATGTATGTACACAGTGACTGCACCAGTAGAATAGTGAGTGCAGCTCTGGAGTATAATACAGGATGTAACTCAGGATCAGTACAGGATAAGTAATGTATGTACACAGTGACCGCACCAGCAGAATAGTGAGTGAGCTCTGGGAGTATAATACAGATGTAACTCAGGATCAGTAAGGATAAAGTAATGTATGTACACAGTGACTGCACCAGCAGAATATGAGTGCAGCTCTGGAGTATAATACAGGATGTAACTCAGGATCAGTACAGGATAAGTAATGTATGTACACAGTGACTGCACCAGCAGAATAGTGAGTGCAGCTCTGGAGTATAATACAGGATGTAACTCAGGATCAGTACAGGATAAGTAATGTATGTACACAGTGACTGCACCAGCAGAATAGTGAGTGCAGCTCTGGAGTATAATACAGGATGTAACTCAGGATCAGTACAGGATAAGTAATGTATGTACACAGTGACTGCACCAGCAGAATAGTGAGTGCAGCTCTGGAGTATAATACAGGATGTAACTCAGGATCAGTACAGGATAAGTAATGTATGTACACAGTGACTGCACCAGCAGAATAGTGAGTGCAGCTCTGGAGTATAATACAGGATGTAACTCAGGATCAGTACAGGATAAGTAATGTATGTACACAGTGACTGCACCAAGCAGAATAGTGAGTGCAGCTCTGGAGTATAATACAGGATGTAACTCAGGATCAGTACAGGATAAGTAATGTATGTACACAGTGACTGCACCAGCAGAATAGTGAGTGCAGCTCTGGAGTATAATACAGGATGTAACTCAGGATCAGTACAGGATAAGTAATGTATGTACACAGTGACTGCACCAGCAGAATAGTGAGTGCAGCTCTGGAGTATAATACAGGATGTAACTCAGGATCAGTACAGGATAAGTAATGTATGTACACAGTGACTGCACCAGCAGAATAGTGAGTGCAGCTCTGGAGTATAATACAGGATCAGTAATGTTTGGAGGGGGTCAGACTTCAGACTGAAATCTTTTTTACCATTGACAGGTGAGATCAGGTGACCATATGAGATGCTTCTGTGAGCTGCAGCTAATGTGGGGACAGGTATCCGTCATGTCTGTCCCCAGGGTCACCTGCAGGCGATGGAATGAAGTCAAACCTCAATCCCGGGTGACATGACAGAGCAGCATCTTCATTCCTAGAAACCTAAATATTTGTTTACCACAACAGTCGCCTTCCATCTCCAGGATGTGGCTGCTGCAGCTGAACTTTACTCCGGAGCGTTATCACCTGGCGCTGATCCGCAAGGAAACCCCCGCCAGGTGCTGAGTCACAGTCTACCGCCATAACCCACTGCTGAGCCAACAGGGCATGCCAAGTGCCTGCAGCGCTGACCCTTATTACTCTAGTCACATCCAGAGCTGTATTCACACTTCTGCAGGCTGCTACTTCTTTCTATACTAGCTGACTGTCCAGTCTCAGGTATAAGAGGGCTCCAGTAACATTACGTCTGTGCCCAGGGTGTCAAGACTTTTACAACTACCCATAAGCGTCACGTCATTGCTCTCTGTTATCAGCCGGTGCAGGCAGGCGGTGTATGGACACAGGCCCAGCACTGATTTCTTCATAATTTGGGGGCGCACAGAGAGGAGGGGGGTCCAAAGCAAAAATCTGCACATCCGTGAATACATAAACAACAGGAAGCCTGTGGAACAATGCCCTCAGCAGCTGCTCGGGGACGCGGACTCACAAAATGGAAGGACTCCCATCGGATTTGCCCATTTCCGCACTGCACAATATATTACAGGCCGCTGCACATAGATGGCGGGCTGGAAAATATCTGCCCCCGACACCCCCCGGTATGGTTACTGTATGGAGGAATGTTTCCGGATACGACCGCGACGGTCGCTGCCAACAAATGGCCGATTATCGAAGCCTAAACGTGCACAAGGATGTGGGCGATCACAAGCCCCCACTAACCGAAGACACATCAGGAGCGATGTCTGACCCCATTACAGGAGATGCAGCGACTACTACTCCCATCCTCCCCGTAACCCCCGGCTCAGACACTGGCCCTGAAATCCGTGCAGATGTGTGGTGGGTGAGATCATTCACTTCTCCTCCTGAGGTTTACCATACACAGGCATGTGGTAAATACCGTACACCGCAGCGCGAGGGGCGTCTGCTAAACATCTACGTCCGAGGGAAGAGTCACAAGACGTAGTGTGAACGGTGCCCGAGACCCAGGAGTGTGAGGGGGGAGGGTCAGAAGATACAAAGTAACAACTGTATCCAGTCACATGATACAACACATAATCCAAACCTAACCCTCTATCCTGCAGTCCTATGTAACAAACACAGGTGATATCTACTACATTATCTGTACTCAGAGAGTTATCACTGTGTTATCTGTGGTGTTACATAGGACTGCAGGTGACATCTACTACATTATCTGTACTCAGAGAGTTATCACTGTGTTATCTGTGGTGTTACATAGGACTGCAGGTGACATCTACTACATTATCTGTACTCAGAGAGTTATCACTGTGTTATCTGTGGTGTTACATAGGACTGCAGGTGACATCTACATTATCTGTACTCAGAGAGTTATCACTGTGTTATCTGTGGTGTTACATAGGACTGCAGGTGACATCTACTACATTATCTGTACTCAGAGATTAATCACTGTGTTATCTGTGGTGTTACATAGGACTGCAGGTGATATCCACTACATTATCTGTACTCAGAGAGTTATCACTGTGTTATCTGTGGTGTTACATAGGACTGCAGGTGACATCTACTACATTATCTGTACTCAGAGAGATATCACTGTGTTATCTGTGGTGTTACATAGGACTGCAGGTGACATCTACTACATTATCTGTACTCAGAGAGTTATCACTGTGTTATCTGTGGTGTTACATAGGACTGCAGGTGATATCCACTACATTATCTGTACTCAGAGAGCTATCACTGTGTTATCTGTGGTGTTACATAGGACTGCAGGTGACATCTACTACATTGTCTGTACTCAGAGATTAATCACTGTGTTATCTGTGGTGTTACATAGGACTGCAGGAGACATCTACTACATTATCTGTACTCAGAGAGCTATCACTGTGTTATCTGTGGTGTTACATAGGACTGCAGGTGACATCTACTACATTATCTGTACTCAGAGAGTTATCACTGTGTTATCTGTGGTGTTACATAGGACTGCAGGTGACATCTACTACATTATCTGTACTCAGAGTTATCACTGTGTTATCTGTGGTGTTACATAGGACTGCAGGTGACATCTACTACATTATCTGTACTCAGAGAGTTATCACTGTGTTATCTGTGGTGTTACATAGGACTGCAGGTGACATCTACTACATTATCTGTACTCAGAGAGCTATCACTGTGTTATCTGTGGTGTTACATAGGACTGCAGGTGACATCTACTACATTATCTGTACTCAGAGATTAATCACTGTGTTATCTGTGGTGTTACATAGGACTGCAGGAGACATCTACTACATTATCTGTACTCAGAGAGCTATCACTGTGTTATCTGTGGTGTTACATAGGACTGCAGGTGACATCTACTACATTATCTGTACTCAGAGTTATCACTGTGTTATCTGTGGTGTTACATAGGACTGCAGGTGACATCTACTACATTATCTGTCCTCAGAGAGGTATCACTGTGTTATCTGTGGTGTTACATAGGACTGCAGGTCACATCTACTACATTATCTGTACTCGGAGACTTATCATTACTCTGTGGTCTTACTTAGGACTGCAGGTGACACATTACATACATACATAGTCACTTATATTTTCTGGGCCCCTGAAGGGCCCGGCTTCCTGTGCTGTGGTATGACGTGGCAGGGAGCTGTCCTGGGAGGCGGCAGGCCCTGGCGCTCACATCCGGCAGTTTCCACCCACACATGGAGCCGGAGGCTGCAGGTAGATGAGCAGCTGCAGGGCCTGTAGGTGACAGGGAGTCCTCCGCCACCAGTCCACGCTCCTCTATATGTATGAGGAGACTCCCCCCCCCATTCCCAGCCAGAAGAGTCCTCCGCACATGTGCTGTGTACCTGCCTCTACCTGTCCTCACCACATACCTTCCCCGCCGACAACCTGTCTCTACCTGAGCGCGTCTCCGGCAGTCATATGTAATTACCCCGACTGTAACTCCTTCACTGCTCCCAGGCTGCACATGGGGGAGAGCAAGAAAACAGGGCGACACCAGGACGGGTGCAGGCAGGGGGAAGGCGGACATTCACATATAGTAAGTGGTGCCGTGTACATACATGACGCGGGGCAGGTGGTGCCGTGTACATACATGACGCGGGGCAGGTGGTGCCGTGTACATACATGACGCGGGGCAGGTGGTGCCGTGTACATACATGACGCGGGGCAGGTGGTGCCCTGTACATACATGACGCGGGGCAGGTGGTGCCCTGTACATACATGACGCGGGGCAGGTGGTGCCCTGTACATACATGACGCGGGGCAGGTGGTGCCGTGTACATACATGACGCGGGGCAGGTAGTGCCGTGTACATACATGACGCGGGGCAGGTAGTGCCGTGTACATACATGACGCGGGGCAGGAAGTGCTGTGTACATACATGACGTGGGGGAAGGCTGTACCGTGTACATACATGATGTGGAGTAGGCCGTGCCCTGTACATACATGATGTGGAGTAGGCCGTGCCCTGTACATACATGATGTGGAGTAGGCCGTACCGTGTACATACATGATGTGGAGTAGGCCGTGCCCTGTACATACATGATGTGGAGTAGGCCGTGCCCTGTACATACATGACTGGAGAACATACAATAGACGTTCCAGGACCAACACAGACTAATATTACTGTAGAGAACAGAAATGTGGACTACAACACCCATCATTGTACACCTCACACGTATCCAATGAACATCGATCCATGAACCAAATTACCCGGATTCTCCTTCAGGAAGATGAAAGCAGCCAAACAGTGACCGATTAACCACACAGGCAGTAAAACTCCCATCATTGTCCCAGAGCGTTCACAGTCCATGCTCCATGCACGTACTGGAATGTGCACCTCTATCACATGGGAAGGTAAAGAACCCAACCACCCCACGACAACTGGTCCTAGACGTGGCACTCACCGCAGACTGACCCCAGGAGCACTCCGAGGAGCAAAACGACCCCTGCAGGTTCCCGTGTAACAGGAGGGGCGGCGGGGTGACCGCCATCCAGACCTTCCTCCCCCACGCGCTGGTCTCCTGGACCACGGGCAGGTACAGGCTCCACGTCACCGGCCAGCGTGGCTGCATCGCTCGGCCATGGTGCTTGCAGACGGGATAGGACATCCTCGCTCCCTTCCTCGGTCACGGACTGGCAGACCCATAGGTGACTGGATGCAAGTGACACACAGGGAGGGACCGCACATCAGGGACCGTCTCCTCGCCGCCATGTGTCACCTAATCCCTTCCCCAGGACCAGACTCTCATTAAAACATCAATCGATTTGCTGCTCTGACTCTTCTGTCTCATGAAGATGCTGAGAAGCTCCATGAGACGTAATCACACAATCACATCTTATCGAGGAGCGAAACGTCCGACGAGATGGAATCACAACCTATAGAGGAGCAAACATCTGACGAGATGGAATCACAACCTATAGAGGAGCGAAACGTCTGACGAGATGGAATCACAACCTATAGAGGAGCGAAACGTCTGACGAGATGGAATCACAACCTATAGAGGAGCGAAACGTCTGACGAGATGGAATCACAACCTATAGAGGAGCGAAACGTCTGACGAGATGAATTCACAACCTATGAGGAGCGAAACGTCTGACGAGATGGAATCACAACCTATAGAGGAGCGAAACGTCTGACGAGATGGAATCACAACCTATAGAGGAGCGAAACGTCTGACGAGATGGGTAAATCACAACCTATAGAGGAGCGAACGTCTGACGAGGATGGAATCACAACCTATAGAGGAGCGAAACGTCTGACGAGATGGAATCACAACTATAGAGGAGCGAAACGTCTGACGAGATGGAATCACAACCTATAGAGGAGCGAAAGTCTGACGAGATTGAATCACAACCTATAGAGGAGCAAAACATCCCACGAGATGGAATCACAACCTATTAGAGGAGCGAAACGTTCTGATGAGATGGAATCACAACCCATAGAGGAGCGAAACGTCTGACGAGATGGAATCACAACCTATAGAGGAGCGAAACGTCTGACGAGATGGAATCACAACCTATAGAGGAGCGAAACGTCTGACGAGATGGAATCACAACCTACAGAGGAGCAAAACATCCCACGAGATGGAATCACAACCTATAGAGGAGCGAAACGTCTGATGAGATGGAATCACAACCTATAGAGGAGCGAAACGTGTGACGAGATGGAATCACAACCTATAGAGGAGCAAAACGTGTGACGAGATGGAATCACAACCTATAGAGGAGCGAAACGTCTGACGAGATGGAATCACAACCTATAGAGGAGCAAAACATCCCACGAGATTGGATCACAACCTATAGAGGAGCGAAAAGTCTGACGAGATGGAATCACAACCTATAGAGGAGCAAAACATCCCACGAGATGGAATCACAACCTATAGAGGAGTGAAACGTCTGATGAGATGGAATCACAACCTATAGAGGAGCGAAACGTCTGACGAGATGGAATCACAACCTATAGAGGAGCGAAACGTCTGACGAGATGGAATCACAACCTATAGAGGAGCGAAACGTCTGACGAGATGGAATCACAACCTACAGAGGAGCAAAACGTGTGACGAGATGGAATCACAACCTATAGAGGAGCGAAACGTCTCATAAGATGGAATCACATCTTATCGAGGAACGAAACGTCTCATAAGATGGAATCACATCTTATCGATGAGCGAAACATCCCACGAGATGGAATCACAACCTAAAGAGGAGCAAAATGTCTCAAGAGATGGAATCACATCTCATCAAGGAACGAAACACCTGACGAGATAGAATCACAACCTATAGAGGAGAGAAACATCTCACGAGATGGAATCACAACCTATAGAGGCACGAAATGTCTCAAGAGATGGAATCACATCTTATCAAGGAACGAAACACCTGACGAAATGGAATCACAACCTATAGAGGAGCGAAATGTCTCAAGAAATGGAATCACAACTTGTAGAGGAGCGAAATGTCTGTTGAGATGGAATCACATCTTATTGAGGAGCAAAACATCTCATGAGATGAAATCACACATTATGAAGAAGCGAAATGTCTGACGAGATGGAATCACAACCTGTTGAGGAGCAAAATGCCTCACAAGGTGGAATCACATCTTATAGGTGAGCAAAACGTCTCATGAGCTGGAATTAACCGATAGAAGTGTGAAACATCTCACAAGATGGAATGACAACCTATAGATGAGCGAAACGTCTCAAGAGATGGAATCACAATCTATAGAGGAGAGAAATCTCTCAAGATGGAATCGCATGTTATGAAGGAGCAAAAGGTCTTATGAGATGTAATCACACCTATCAAGGAGCGAAACATTTCACATGATGGAATCACAACCTATGGCGGAGCGAAACGTCTCACGAGATAGAATCATATCTGATCAAGGAGCAAAACAGCTCACGAGATGGAATCACACCTTACTGAGGGGGTAAACGTCTCCTGAGATGGAATCACACCTTACTGAGGGGGGAAAGGTCTCCTGAGATGGAATCACACCTTACCGAGGGGGGAAATGTCTCCTGAGATGGAATCACACCTTACCGAGGGGGGAAATGTCTCCTGAGATGGAATCACACCTTACTGAGGGGGTAAACGTCTCCTGAGATGGAATCACACCTTACTGAGGGGATAAATGTCTCCTGAAGATGGAATCACACCTTACTGAGGGGGTCATTGTCTCCTGAGATGGAATCACACCTTACTGAGGGGGTAAACGTCTCCTGAGATGGAATCAACACCTTACTGAGGGGGTAAACGTCTCCTGAGATGGAATCACACCTTACTGAGGGGGTAAACGTCTCCTGAGATGGAATCACACCTTACTGAGGGGGTAAACGTCTCCTGAGATGGAATCACACCTTACTGAGGGGGTAAACGTCTCCTGAGATGGAATCACACCTTACTGAGGGGGTAAACATCTCCTGAGATGGAATCACACCTACTGAGGGGGTAAACGTCTCCTGAGATGGAATCACACCTTACTGAGGGGGTAAACGTCTCCCGAGATGGAATCACACCTTACTGAGGGGGTAAATGTCTCCTGAGATGGAATCACACCTTTACTGAGGGGGTAAATGTCTCCTGAGATGGAATCACACCTTACTGAGGGGGTAAACGTCTCCTGAGATGGAATCACACCTTACTGAGGGGGTAATGTCTCCTGAGATGGAATCACACCTTACTGAGGGGGTAAACGTCTCCTGAGATGGAATCACACCTTACTGAGGGGGTAAACGTCTCCTGAGATGGAATCACACCTTACTGAGGGGATAAATGTCTCCTGAGATGGAATCACACCTTACTGAGGGGGTCATTGTCTCCTGAGATGGAATCACACCTTACTGAGGGGGTCATTGTCTCCTGAGATGGAATCACACCTTACTGAGGGGGTAAACGTCTCCTGAGATGGAATCACACCTTACTGAGGGGGTAAACGTCTCCTGAGATGGAATCACACCTTACTGAGGGGGTAAATATCTCCTGAGATGGAATCACACCTTACCGAGGGGGGAAATGTCTCCTGACTATGGCCTGTAGTATTGCGGCAGCTGAAGAGCCCCAGGCTGGAGACCTCGGATGCAGACTGTAGTATCTACCACTAGAGTGAGGACAGGTAGGTCACACAGGAGAACCGCCATGTTGCTGGCTCAGGTGATACACAGAACAGCGCCCCTAGTGGATAACACATGAGGAGCCACAACCCTATAGGTACAATAGTGGGCGAGGTGAAGATGAAGGAGGAGTGACGAAGCTGTGAGTAGTGAAGATCCCAGAGACTGACTCATCATAATGCCATGGACGAGGCGCTCCGAGCCTCCGGTCTCCTTCCTCCCACCCAATTATTAGGCAAAAGTATGAAGAGCGACAGAATCATCCAGATGAATAAGATCTCACGCGGATGAGGTCACAGCCACATCTGGGCAATGAGTCACGGTACAGGATTATCGCTGGAGTCACCAGATCGGCTCCTGGGAAAGCTGGGTGACAGGCAATGTGCTGACCGTGGAGGAGCCATCATTCTTTTATTTTATGCACTTATATGGCGGTACTATATTCCACAGCGCTTTACAGACATTAGCGTCACACTGTCCCCAGGAGCTCACAATCTAAGGTCCCCACCCACCCAGCTTTTCCAGAATCACATATATATCTGTACAAGGTTGACGTTCATTGATCCGTACAGGTGCTGGCGGCCATGTTGGGGCCCCTCTTGTCGCAGCCTATGACGGGGAGGTGGTGACATCGCTGCGGGACAATCCTGGAGACACAGGTTCATCAGCTCCGGCCGCCCGGACGTGTCACTGCCCCAGAGGATGCTGGGAGCAGGAGGGAAACAAGATGTCATCAGCAGCCGCCACACGGAACACTCCCATCATCAAGTGAGGAGAATGAGCCTCCGCAGAGCGCAAGATAAAGGAGAGTTCTGCAACTTCCTGATTACACCTCTGCTTGTTTCCAGTGAGTGAAACATTCTCTGTTTACAGCTGACAGAGCTGCTGGAGCTGTTACAGTGTATCAGGGGCAGCTCACAGAGGATTGTCTGTGATACATTCTGTCTGGATGGTGCCCAGCCTTTCCATTCATTGACAGCAAGCAGAGAGTACACGTTATGGGTGACACTGTTATATGCAGACGTCGAGGGGTCCGGTCCACACTCACATTTTACCAAGTAAAATAAAAAATGCAAATAGTGGGAGCGTCACTCATCTGCTGCGGGGTTAACCCTTCACTGCCTGCAAATACGGCCTGAATGAGCTGTTGCCGAAGGGCTTTTCCGGGGAGCCGTGACAACTGCTGACAACTTTGGCACCTTCTTGTACCTGCCTTGTGTCGCAGCGCCCGCAGATAACCCTTACAGTCTTACACCTGGCGTCTAACAGGAGACGTCTGGAGAAAAACCCACCTGCCTGCATCCCCATGACAACCCTCCCTGCCCCTGTGCCCTGCCCGCATCCCCATGACAACCCTCCCTGCCCCTGTGCCCTGCCCGCATGCCCACGACAACCCTCCCTGCCCCTGTGCCCTGCCCGTATCCCCATGACAACCTCCCTGCCCTGTGCCCTGCCCGTATCCCCATGACAACCCTCCCTGCCCCGTGCCCTGCCCGTATGCCCATGACACCCTCCTGCCCCTGTGCCCTGCCCGTATCCCCATGACAACCCTCCCTGCCCCTGTGCCCTGCCCGTATCCCCATGACAATGCCCTGCCCATGATGCCTGTAACCCCCCTGCCCTGTGCCTGCCCGTATCCCCATGACAACCCTCCCTGCCCCTGTGCCCTGCCCGTATCCCCATGACAACCCTCCCGCCCCTGTGCCCTGCCCGTATCCCCATGACAACCCTCCCTATCCTCTGCCTTGTATCCCCATGACAACCCTCCCTGCCTATGCCCTGCCTGTATCCCCATGACAACCCTCCCTGCCCCTATGCCCTGCCTGTATCCCCATGACAACCCTCCCTGCCCCTATGCCCTGCCTGTATCCCCATGACAACCCTCCCTGCCCTATGCCCTGCCTGTATCCCATGACAACCCTCCCTTGCCCTGTGCCCTGCCTGTATCCCCATGACAACCCTCCCTGCCCTATGCCCTGCCTGTATGCCCATGACAACCCCTCCTGCCCTGTGCCCTGCCTGTATCCCCATGACAACCCTCCCTGCCCTATGCCCTGCCTGTATGCCATGACAACCCTCCCTGCCCTGTGCCCTGCCTGTATGCCCCCTGCCCCTGCCTGCCCTGACAACCCTGCCCTATGCCCTGCCTGTATCCCATGACAACCCTCCCTGCCCTATGCCCTGCCTGTATCCCCATGACAAATCTCCCTGCCCCTGTGCCCTGCCTGTAACCCCATGACAACCCTCCCTGCCCCTGTGCCCTGCCCGTATGCCCATGACAACCCTCCCTGCCCCTGTGCCCTGCCCGCATCCCCATGACAACCTCCCTGCCCCCTGTGCCCTGCCCGCATCCCCATGACAATCCTCCCTGCCCCTGGCCTGCCGTATCCCATGAAACCCTCCTGCCCCTGTGCCCTGCCCGTATGCCCATGAACAACCCTCCCTGCCCTGTGCCCTGCCCGTATGCCCATGACAACCCTCCTGCCCCTGTGCCCTGCCCGTATCCCCATGACAACCCTCCCTGCCCTTGCCCTGCCCGTATCCCATGACAACCCTCCTATCCTCTGCTTGTAACCCCATGACAACCCTCCCTGCCCTATGCCCTGCCTGTATCCCCATGACAACCCTCCCTGCCCCTTGTGCCCCTGCCTGTATCCCCATGACAACCCTCCTGCCCTATGCCCTGCCTGTATCCCCATGACAACCCTCCCTGCCCTATGCCCTGCCTGTATCCCCATGACACCCTCCCTGCCCTATGCCCTGCCTGTATCCCCATGACAACCCTCCCTGCCCTATGCCCTGCCTGTATGCCCATGACAACCCTCCCTGCCCTGTGCCCTGCCTGTATCCCCATGACAACCCTCCCTGCCCTGTGCCCTGCCTGTATCCCCATGACAACCCTCCCTGCCCCTGTGCCCTGCTGTATCCCCATGACAACCCTCCCTGCCCTATGCCCTGCCTGTATCCCCATGACAACCCTCCCTGCCCTATGCCCTGCCTGTATCCCCATGACAACCCTCCTGCCCTATCCCTGCCTGTATCCCCATGACAAATCTCCCTGCCCCTGTGCCCTGCTGTAAACCCCATGACAACCCTCCCTGCCCCTGTGCCCTGCCCGTATGCCCATGACAACCCTCCCTGCCCCTGTGCCCTGCCCGTATCCCATGACAACCCTGCCT
The DNA here is from genome assembly GCA_900303285.1 of Rhinella marina. Lineage (NCBI taxonomy): Eukaryota > Metazoa > Chordata > Amphibia > Anura > Bufonidae > Rhinella > Rhinella marina. The sequence continues at coordinate 50,052 of ONZH01001402.1, read as the reverse complement.
GCCCCTGTGCCCTGCCCGTATCCCCATGACAACCCTCCTATCCTCTGCCTTGTAAACCCCATGACAACCCTCCCTGCCCTATGCCCTGCCTGTATCCCCATGACAACCCTCCTGCCCTATGCCCTGCCTGTATCCCCATGACAACCCTCCCTGCCCTATGCCCTGCCTGTATCCCCATGACAACCCTCCCTGCCCTATGCCCTGCCTGTATGCCCATGACAACCCTCCCTGCCCTGTGGCCCTGCCTGTATCCCCATGACAACCCTCCCTGCCCTATGCCCTGCCTGTATGCCCATGACAACCCTCCCTGCCCTGTGCCCTGCCTGTATCCCATGACAACCCTCCCTGCCCCTGTGCCCTGCCTGTATCCCCATGACAACCCTCCCTGCCCTATGCCCTGCCTGTATCCCCATGACAACCCTCCCTGCCCTATGCCCTGCCTGTATCCCCATGACAACCCTCCCTGCCCTATGCCCTGCCTGTATCCCCATGACAAATCTCCCTGCCCCTGTGCCCTGCCTGTAACCCCATGACAACCCTCCCTGCCCTGTGCCTGCCCGCATCCCCATGACAACCCTCCCTGCCCCTGTGCCCTGCCCGTATGCCCATGACACCCTCCCTGTGTCCTGCCCGTATGCCCATGACAACCCTCCCTGCCCCTGTGCCCTGCCTGCATCCCCATGACAATCCTCCCTGCCCCTGTGCCCTGCCCGTATCCCATGACAACCCTCCCTGCCCTGTGCCCTGCCTGTATGCCCATGACATCCCTCCCTGCCCCTGTGCCCTGCCCGTATCCCCATGACAACCCTCCCTGCCCCTGTGCCCTGCCCGTATCCCATGGACAACCCTCCCTGCCCCTGTGCCCCTGCCCTGTATGCCCATGACAACCCTCCCTGCCCCTGTGCCCTGCCCGTATCCCCATGACAACCCTCCCTGCCCTGTGCCCTGCCTGTATGCCCATGACAACCCTCCCTGCCCCTGTGCCCTGCCCGTATCCCCATGACAACCCTCCCTGTGCCCTGCCTGTATGCCCATGACAACCCTCCCTGCCCCTGTGCCCTGCCCGTATCCCCATGACAACCCTCCCTGCCCTGTGCCCTGCTTGTAACCCCATGACAACCCTCCATGTCCTCTGCTTGTAACCCCATGACAACCCTCCTTGCCCCTGTGGCCCTGACTGCATCCCCATGACAACCCTCCCTTCCCCATGCCCTGCCCGTATCCCCATGACAACCCTCCCTGCCCCTGTGCCCTGACTGCATCCCCATGACAACCCTCCCTCCCCATGCCCTGCCCGTATCCCCATGACAACCCTCCCTGCCCTGTGCTCTGCCTGTATGCCCATGACAACTCTCCCTGTCCTGAGGGCACTGGGGTTGGTGAAAATCAGTCAGAATCCTGGATTTTGCAGGAAGAGGTCTGACCGTGGTCCCCTAAGCTGCAGAGGACAGGGAGTGTTGTCACAGGGACACGGGCCAGATTCCCATTGTCCCATCAGCATTTTCGGTAACAAACCCCCAGGAGAACATAAAATACAAATGAGGCTGCCAGACGCTTAACCCCTTCCCTGCTGGACTCCTCAGCAATCAGTGTGCTGCCAAATATCCCTCGTGCTGCAGAAATCCGCACCCAGATGTGGGTCAGAGGTTGGCGCGCAGAGACGTTGAGGGTCAGTCTCTGTTCACACAGGAAACATGGAGAGTTCATTGCCCCACAGACTCAGCGACGTATATTGGGGCCCCGACACGGGTGTGAACAGAGGCTTAAAGGGGCTCTCCGGTTTTATAGAAAAACATCTTAATGTCTGAATAAAAGACTTTGTGTTTCAACTTCTTATTGTTTTAAGATCTCTGCTTGCAGTCAGTGAATGAGAACCCTTTACATTCAGATGCGGCAGGCTGTGCTTAGCTCGCCCTGCTCTCAGTGAGGGTTTGTTACAATGGTATGCAGCCTGTGGTCTGTGAACACCTCCCTGCTACAATGTATCAGTCCGGAGTCCAGAGCATTGTCTAGACTGATACATTGTATCCACTTCTCAGCTGAGAGCAGGAGGCGCAGGTTTACTGCCTCTGAATGGAAACAATTTCCATAATCACTGACAGGAAGCAGAGATCTTGAAAATTAGAGATTGTAAGGCAAACTGGAGCCTGATATTATTAACCCATTAAGCTAAGAGGCGGCTGGATGGCACCATGACGTCCATCCAGACAGTGGAGAATCCAGACCAGGGGCCACAGGGGCCCTCTAGGGGCTATGGCAATGACATGACTATCAGGAGTAGAGCCGGCAGTGCTGGGAATCACGTGTTAATTATCTCCAATTACTGAACGTATCCGGATCCGTGTCTCATCACATTCACCCTCAGTGACGCTGCACGATGGAGGTAGTAGTCACCCAGCTTTCCCAGGGTCCTGATGCAGGGAGCGCTGCGGGAGATGGCACAGAGACAGTAAGAACTACAACACTCATCATTCTGCAGTAAACTCTGGGATAATGAGAGCAGTGACGGCAGAAGAGCGATATCATAAAAACCTTCGCACGAAGCCAATAAAGAGGAACTTTGGAACATTCCTCACGCCGAGAGGTCGATCGGCCGCCGCGCAGAGCGGGCGGGAGCGTCACCATCCTGAATATGTGGGTACAGACCTACACTGCTGTGTGTCAGTCTGCACTGCCGCCCTGCCATTCTATTCATGAAGCAGGCAGCTCAGGATGAACATAGCAAAGAATTAAATAAACGTGAGGATTTCGCTCCTCCGGACACAATGTTCAGGTGGAGGCGACGCTAGACAAGGTTATATAACCGCAGAGCGGACGCCGTGATATTATCCCTGGGCGCGCAGCCAAAAACCTTCCCCGGACTCCACATAAAACCCAAACTAAATCAGTCACAAATTATCATAAACCGCGTCCAGAAATAACTTCACGAATAAACTATGAAGTATCCCTCCCGGCTCTGACTCCGCCCACTGCGACAAACCATGGACGCCCTGCTGATAGAATCCACTGCTGCTATTCACATAGAGGTGTGACCTGTGGCAGGCAGGGAAACTACAACTCCCAGCATGACCATCAGCAGCACACTGGACATTTGACATTGTATTCATGAACCAGGAGGCTCAGGATGAACAGTACAGGAGGTTACAACCCAATGACTTCACGATGTGTTGTCCACAGGTAAACGGCCGGTGACGCGGATTGTGGGGAGGACAACGGGGCAGGAGGGCAGCAAACACTCGACCATGTCCACCCACCCCCATACACAACATGTCACACCTGTCACCCCTCCCATGTTCTCAGCAGGGTTTGGGGACCCGTCAGACATGGGAGACCTCCAAAAACAACCCCCCGCCCCAATCATTAAAGGGACAGTCACACTGCCCACAGATTGAAGGACAGTCCTGTACAATGGGGCAGAGGGCCCTCACCTGAGGCGGGTGGGGGAGGACACGTCAGACAGGTCCGGTCACTCCTCTTATAATGCTCCCGTACTATTAGAAGCTCAGGACTGTAAGGGTTAAAAACCACTAATGGCCCAGAGGTTCACAAGTAGGTCACAAACACGAAGGTTCATCCAGGGCCGAGGCCTTAAAGGGCCTGTCCACTCGATGTGACTAAAGCTCTGCAACTTTCTACTGCGGTTTGTGCTTCACTTTGTCACCATTTTCAAGATCTCTTCTTGCTGTCAGTAAATGTAAGCAGTCACACAGCTGAGAGTTTGTTACAATGGTATCCACTATAACAAACTGTAAGAACAGGAGAGAGATGTGCAGCTACTGTGTTCACCTACAGAGGACTGTCTGCACTGATACATTGTAACAAACCCTCAGCTGTTAAAAGGCACTTCCACATGTCTGTCCTGCTGTGTTCACCTTCCCGACTCTGTATAATGCATGCACAGGACAGCAGGTAAAATCAAAGTGTCAGCTCCTCTACCAAATAACGACCACAAGTCCCAGCAAACCCTGAGTAGACCAGGCTATGCAGCCAGCTGAAATGTCTGATAACAGGGAGCAATAGATTGTATTCTCCTGTCCTACAGTCATCCTCTCCCCTGACATGTCTGATAACAGGGAGCAATAGATTGTATTCTCCTGTCCTACAGTCATCCTCTCCCCTGAAATGTCTGATAACAGGAAGCAATAGATTGTATTCTCCTGTCCTACAGTCATCCTCCCTCCTGAAATGTCTGATAACAGGGAGTAATAGATTGTATTCTCCTGTCCTACAGTCATCCTCTCCCCTGAAATGGCTGATAACAGGGAGCAATAGATTGTATTCTCCTGTCCTACAGTCATCCTCTCCTCTGAAATGGCTGATAACAGGGAGCAATAGATTGTATTCTCCTGTCCTACAGTCATCCTCTCCCCTGAAATGTCTGATAACAGGGAGCAATAGATTGTATTCTCCTGTCCTACAGTCATCCTCTCCCCTGAAATGTCTGATAACAGGGAGCAATAGATTGTATTCTCCTGTCCTACAGTCATCCTCTCCCCTGAAATGTCTGATAACAGGGAGCAATAGATTGTATTCTCCTGTCCTACCAGTCATCCTCTCCCCTGAAATGGCTGATAACAGGGAGCAATAGATTGTATTCTCCTGTCCTACAGTCATCCTCTCCCCTAAAATGTCTGATAACAGGGAGCAATAGATTGTGTTCTCCTGTCCTACAGTCATCCTCTCCTCTGAAATGTCTGATAACAGGGAGCAATAGATTGTATTCTCCTGTCCTACAGTCATCCTCTCCCTGAAATGTCTGATAACGGAGCAATAGATTGTATTCTCCTGTCCTACAGTCATCCTCTCCCCTGAAATGTCTGATAACAGGGAGCAATAGATTGTATTCTCCTGTCGCTACAGTCATCATCTCCCCTGAAATGTCTGATAACAGGGAGCAATAGATTGTATTCTCCTGTCCTACAGTCATCCTCTCCTCTGAAATGTCTGATAACAGAGCAATAGATTGTATTCTCCTGTCCTACAGTCATCCTCTCCCCTGAAATGTCTGATAACAGGGAGCAATAGATTGTATTCTCCTGTCCTACAAGTCATCCTCTCCCCTGAAATGTCTGATAACAGGAGCAATAGACTGTATTCTCCTGTCCTACAGTCATCCTCTCCCCTGAAATGTCTGATAACAGGGAGCAATAGATTGTATTCTCCTGTCCTACAGTCATCCTCTCCCCTGAAATGTCTGATAACAGGGAGCAATAGATTGTATTCTCCTGTCCTAACAGGTCATCCTCTCCCCTGAAATGGCTGATAACAGGGAACAATAGATTGTATTTCTCCTGTCCTACAGTCACCCTCTCCCCTGAATGTCTGATAACAGGGAGCAATAGATTGTATTCTCCTGTCCTACAGTCATCCTCTCCCCTGAAATGTCTGATAACAGTGGAGCAATAGACTGTATTCTTCCTGTCCTACAGTCATCCTCTCCCCTGAAATGTCTGATAACAGAGAGCAATAGATTGTATTCTCCTGTCCTACAGTCATCCTCTCCCCTGAAATGGCTGATAAAGGGAGCAAGTAGATTGTATTCTCCTGTCTACAGTCATCCTCTCCCCTGAAATGGTCTGATAACAGGGAAACAATAGATTGTATTCTCCTGTCCTACAGTCACCCTCTCCCCTGAAATGTCTGATAACAGGGAGCAATAGATTGTATTCTCCTGTCCTACAGTCATCCTCTCCCCTGAAATGGCTGATAACAGGGAGCAATAGATTGTATTCTCCTGTCCTACAGTCATCCTCTCCCCTGAAATGTCTGATAACAGGGAGCAATAGATTGTATTCTCCTGTCCTACAGTCATCCTCTCCCCTGAAATGGCTGATAACAGGGAACAATAGATTGTATTCTCCTGTCCTACAGTCATCCTCTCCCCTGAAATGGCTGATAACAGGGAACAATAGATTGTATTCTCCTGTCCTACAGTCACCCTCTCCCCTGAAATGGCTGATAACAGGGAGCAATAGATTGTATTCTCCTGTCCTACAGTCATCCTCTCCCCTGAAATGTCTGATAACAGGGAGCAATAGACTGTATTCTCCTGTCCTACAGTCACCCTCTCCCCTGAAATGTCTGATAACAGGGAGCAATAGATTGTATTCTCCTGTCCTACAGTCATCCTCTCCCCTGAAATGGCTTGATAACAGGGAGCAATAGACTGTATTCTCCTGTCATACAGTCATCCTCTCCTCTGAAATGGCTGATAACAGGGAGTAATAGACTGTATTCTCCTGTCCTACAGTCATCCTCTCTCCTGAAATGTCTGATAACAGGGAGCAATAGATTGTATTCTCCTGTCCTACAGTCATCCTCTCCCTGTATGTCTCACCCATGCAGCGGTCCCTCCTCTCAGAGCCCCCCCATCTTACACATTGAGGCCTGGGAACCAAATGTCCTGCTCCACCCACTGTCGGTGTCAATCATGGAGGGTGACATGACCCCAAACATAAAAACTAGTCACACCAGTCCCTGGGCTTAACCCATTCATGTTTGGAGATGCAGAAAGATGAGGACGGTGGGAATTCTCGATTCCATCTTCCGATCTCTGTTTTATGGGAGATTCCCAGTGTTAAACATTTTACCAAACTGCTGCAAAAAATTAAGATTTTTAAGGGCGGGGGGGGGGGGGGGGGGATGTATTGGCGGGGGCTCAATCACTTTCACCTTCTGCTGGCGGACACGTGCGCATCCTGTGTGTGGTAAATCACGCCAGAGAGAACACGTAGCCGGCATCACCTCGATAACGTGTGATGTGATTTACGTCTCTGTGCTCCGCTGTGTTCTGCACAATTCTCAAGATCTCTGCTTGATATCAGTGAATGGGAAGTTATGCCAAGAGGCTGAAAACCCGTCTTGACCCAATCCTGCTCTCAGCAGTATATACGGTTTATACATAATCGTGTCCATTCTCCTCACAGTCCTCTCATTATACAGCAGCACAAATCTGCGTTATAATTATACTACCCGGCGTATACAGTATATAATAATCTACTATCAGCTATTCTAATCCTCCTCATTATACAGTATATAGTTATAATCTACCAGTTATATAGCAGAGGGCATTATACAGATCTGCATTATACAGTATATACCCGGCGCATAGTATATACAGTTATAATCCTATCCTCCCTGTTATATGCAGTATATATGCTGTACCAGAGGGTATATACGCCCCGGCGTTTATAATCATCCTCCCTACAGTATATAGGGTATAACGCCCCCGTCACTGAGCCGTTATAATCTATCCTCCTCATTATACAGAGCGGCTGTTATAATCTATCCTCATTATACAGTATATAGCGTTATAATCTATCCTCCTCAATACAGTATATACCCGGGCAGAGTCCTCACAGTAGTATACAGTATATACCCGGCCTACATTATATAGCAGCCGCCAATACTATACAGTATATGCATTATACAGTATATACCCGCAGTGCCCACATAATACCCGGCGTTATAATCTATCCTCCTCATTATACAGTATATAGTGTATATACCCGGCGTTATAATCTATATCCTCCTCATTATACAGTATATACCCGTTTTATAATCTATATACAGTATATATACCCGTGTTATACAGTTATAATCTATACCCGGCGTGTTATAATCTATCCTCCTCATTATACAGTATATAGTATACAGTATATACCCGTGGTATATACCCGGTGTTATAAATCTATCCTCCTCCAGTATATACCTTCTCCCCTCATTATAACAGTATATACCCGCAGAGTGTTATAATCTATACAGAGACCTCCTGAGACGGGCAGATTATACAGTAGTAGTACGTACCGGCGTATACAGTACGGGCAGAGTACAACGCCGGCCGTTACGGAGACGGGCAGATGCCCGTACGAGACGGGCAGAGTACAACACCGGCCGTCAGAGTTAGTACAGTACAACACCGGCCGTATACACCGGGCGTAACAGTTAGTAATCTATCCGTCCGTCAGTTAGACAGGTCACAGTAACCCGTACAGAGTAGTAGACAGTCAGGCAGTGGTACAGAGTGGAGTAGTAATTGTACGTACAGGATAGATCTATCCTCCTCACTTGTGTGCAACCAACATTACCTCCTCTCACACCTGTGTGCAACCAACATTACCCTCCCTTCACACCTGTCTGCAACCAACATTACCGTCCCCTCACACCTGTGTGCAACCAACATTAACCGTCCTCACACCTGTGTGCAACCAACATTCCGTCCCCTCACACCTGTGTGCAAACCAACATTACCATCCCCTCACACCTGTGTGCAACCAACATTACCCTCCCTTCACACCTGTGTGCAACCAACATTACCGTCCCCTCACACCTGTGTGCAAACCAACATAACCCTCCCCCTGCGTGCAACCAACATTACCGTCCCTTCACACCTGTATACGACTAACTTTAACGTCCCCCCCACACACACCTATGTGCGACCAACATTACCATCCCCTTGCACCTGTGTACAAGGCCACATTACCCCTCACCTGTGTGCAACCAACATTACCCTACCCCTTACATCTGTGTGCAACCAACATTACCCTCCCCTACCCCTGTGTGCAACCAACATAACCGTCCCCCGCACCTGTGTGCACCAACATTACTGCCTTTTCACACCTGTGTGAGAACATCATTACCGCCCCCCTTCCTACCTGTGTGCAACCAACATCACCATCCCCCCTCCCACCTGTGTAACCAGTATTACGTTCCCCTTAGTCTGATACCCTCCTCTGACACCTGTAAACCAGAATGATCTTTCCCTGTACCTTTCCTTACACATGTGTGCAACCAAAAATGTCTTCCCCTTACAGCTGTCAGTCTCAGTGACAACCAACATGTCCACAGGCGCGGCTGTGGCAGCTCTGTGGTCCTCTATATTTTGGATGAAGCTTCCTTAGTGGCGCAGAGAGGATGATGGGTGTTGTGGCCCCTGTAGTGACTTGCCCCCACTGTCTGCTGATATCTCTGTGGTTTCTTTATGGGTTATTTTTTTTTTGTGTATAACCTCAATATTCTTCCCCTGACAACTCTTCAGGAACTGTCACACAGCAGGTTCAGTAGTCATGATGGCGTGGTGCTGTACATAGGGCATGTTCCCCGTTCCATCATGTCTGTTTCAAGCAGTTTCTGGTGGGACTGGGGTGATACATGCCTCAAAGGGGGGTGTTAGGCAAATATGTCCCAATTTAAGCACTCCTGGTTGTTTCAGGGCCCGAGATGTAAATGTTTTTTTGTATTGTATTTTTAATTCTGCTCATCGAATATAGAGAACTGAAGCGACCGTGTAATGGCAGAACTATGTGTCTCCATGGTAACAGACAACCAAGGGCTCTGTAGTCTGATCTGCAGTCACACTCACTTCTGGAATATGATTAAAGCAGTCTGTTACCATGGAGACACATAGGCCTGACAAAGTGTTGAAGGCACAAGCACTGAAGAGCCCCTCAGCACCGGAAACTGCTCCTTAACCCAGCGCCATCTGAGCAGAACCAGGTTCTCTGGACTCCACTGTTGCTGCGTCTCTACTACTTCTCTGCAGTACAGACCTCCTGGCCGAGACCCAGAACACAGCGGAGAATCGGAGTAGAATATAAATATAACCTATTTACCTTACATGGAAGAGGAGAACGGCATGAACATTCTCCAGCACTATAACCCCCACCCTCCGCTTCTTATATACAATCTATTGCTCCCTGTTATCAGCCATTTCAGGGAGAGGATGACTGTAGTACAGGAGAATACAATCTATTGCTCCCTGTTATCAGCCATTTCAGGGGAGAGGATGACTGTAGGACAGGAGAATACAATCTATTGCTCCCTGTTATCAGACATTTCAGGGGAGAGGATGACTGTAGGACAGGAGAATACAATCTATTGCTCCCTGTTATCAGACATTTCAGAGAAGAGGATGACTGTAGGACAGGAGAATACAATCTATTGCTCCCTGTTATCAGACATTTCAGGGGAGAGGATGACTGTAGGACAGGAGAATACAATCTATTGCTCCCTGTTATCAGCCATTTCAGGGAGAGGATAACTGTAGGACAGGAGAATACACTCTATTGCCCCCTGTTATCAGCCATTTCAGAGGAGAGGATGACTGTAGGACAGGAGAATACAATCTATTGCCCCCTGTTATCAGCCATTTCAGGGGAGAGGATGACTGTAGGACAGGAGAATACAATCTATTGCTCCCTGTTATCAGCCATTTCAGAGGAGAGGATGACTGTAGGACAGGAGAATACAATCTATTGCTCCCTGTTATCAGACATTTCAGAGGAGAGGATGACTGTAGGACAGGAGAATACAATCTATTGCTCCCTGTTATCAGCCATTTCAGAGGAGAGGATGACTGTAGGACAGGAGAATACAATCTATTGCTCCCTGTTATCAGACATTTCAGAGGAGAGGATGACTGTAGGACAGGAGAATACAATCTATTGCTCCCTGTTATCAGACATTTCAGGGGAGAGGATGACTGTAGGACAGGAGAATACAATCTATTGACCCCTGTTATCAGCCATTTCAGGGGAGAGGATGACTGTAGGACAGGAGAATACAGTCTATTGCTCCCTGTTATCAGCCATTTCAGGGAGAGGATGACTGTAGGACAGGGGAATACAATCTATTGCCCCCTGTTATCAGCCATTTCAGGGAGAGGATGACTGTAGGACAGGAGAATACAATCTATTGCTCCCTGTTATCAGACATTTCAGGGGAGAGGATGACTGTAGGACAGAATACAGTCTATTGCTCCCTGTTATCAGCCATTTCAGGGGAGAGGATGACTGTAGGACAGGAGAATACAATCTATTGCTCCCTGTTTATCAGACATTTCAGGAGAGGAGAGGATGAATGTAGGACAGGAGAATACAATCTATTGCTCCCTGTTATCAGACATTTCAGGAGAGGAGAGGATGACTGTAGGACAGAATACAGTCTATTGCTCCCTGTTATCAGACATTTCAGGGGAGAGGATGACTGTAGGACAGGAGAATACAATCTATTGCTCCCTGTTATCAGACATTTCAGGGGAGAGGATGAGTGTAGGACAGGAGAATACAATCTATTGCTCCCTGTTATCAGCCATTTCAGGGGAGAGGATGACTGTAGGACAGGAGAATACACTCTATTACCCCCGTTATCAGTCATTTCAGACTGTTTTCCTCTGATCACACATGTTGCAGGGATAAATTATCAGATCATTGCATTTATACCCTGAAGGTGTCTGTCTGGAGAGGAGTCCAAACAGGTTTTGCTATGTTAGGGTGTGTGGACAGTGGCGTACCTATAATAGAGGCAGACCACGCAGCTGCTATGGGGCCCGTGGGAGGAGGGGGCCCAGAGAAGATGTAAAGCCCCGCCCCCTGATTATACTACAATAACAACAGATACTGCTTGAGTCCCTACCTGGGGCTCTGGTGGGCCATGCTTACCCTGTTCCCAGGGCCCCTACCCCCCTTTACAAACTTTTTATGTATTCCTGAGGCTGATGCAGTCCCAGGCTATCCCCACTGTGTGCCGAGGAGAGAGCTCCTCAGCTGATCGCTGAACTGGCCAATCAGCACAGCTGACACATACAGAAGCCAGCCAGTGAGGACTGAAGCTGCTCTCATCCTGCCTGTCTCAGTGAAGGCCTGACTGCTGGACATAGGGCACAGCCAGACACTAACTGAGTGAGTACCAAGAAGTTTATGACCTGGTTGTTGGAGTGGGCAGCTTTTCTGCCTTTCCTCAGCAGCAGTGACCAGAGTTGTTTGTTTTTTTAGGAAGGGGGGGGGGGGGGGAACATTTCTCTATATGAGCATCAGTAGCAGAGTTCATGCTTACTGCTGTTTATATACAGGATATTGTACCCTAGGCAGAACCCCCCCCCCCCCATGTACTCTGCCTGGTGGGGGGTCTTGCTTGGGTAAAAAAAATTATAATTTCTTAATTGAATTAAAAAAAAATTAAAAAAAATGTTCAAGGCATTTATATACTAATCCTTATATAAGGATGTGTGTGTTCTTTTAAATATATATAATTTAGGAATAGTGATGAGCAAACTTCTATTTTCAGGTTCGGCGTACAAGGTGCGGGTCATCTAAGAATTCCGTTATGGATTTCGCTACCACAGAGCATAACCTGGTCTGTGGTAGCGGAATCCATAACTGAATTCTTAGATAACCTGAACCTTGCACGCCGAACTTGAAAATAGAAGTTCACTCATCACTATTTAGGAATTATATATAGCACCAATACAGGGGGGGGGGGTCATTATATGTACTGCAGAGGGGACCATTGTATATATACTACGGGGGGCATTATATATGCTATACGGGGGTACTGCAGCGGGGTTTTTATAAAATACTGGGGCCACTATAACTTATTACCACTAGGGGCTTTAAAGGGGAGCCTTCTTAATGCTGGGGGCACTATAGAGGGCTTTATTTCTATTAGGGTCCCTATGGGGGTATTATTAATATTGGGGGTATTATTATTAAGCACAATATAGAGGACATTACTAATAAAGGCGTTGTTGTGGGGGGTACTGTCAGGGCCACTATTAATATTCAGGGCAATCAGATATCTGTGTGCCGAACCCTGCAAAGACAGCAAGAACCATTATTTATATATATATATATATATATATATATATATATATATATATATATAATATATATATATATAATGTATAGTACTTTATATTTGTGTGGGGAGGGAGGGGCCCAATACGGAGTTTTGCTATGGGGCCCCATGAGTTCAATGTACGCCCCTGTGTGTGGAGGATGCTGAGAGTTGCAGTACATGTAAGGGGAGGTAGACACTTGGGACCTCGGTACCCTCTCCTGTCAGTCACTAAGCTGAAGACGTCATCACATTTTTCTCTTAAATTCTTTAAACAAGATCAAACTTGTTACTAAAAATGTCTTAACTGTTAAAAGTGAAATACAGATATCTCACATGATGGGGGAGTAGTCCAGTCCAGGTTGACTCTACATAGTAGTCTTGTGCTGGGAGGTTGTCTCATGGGGGGAGTAGCGGTGTGTGGGAGGTAGTCTTTATGGGGGGAGTAGACGGATCTGGGGGGTTATCTTCATGGGGGAGTAGTGGTGTCTGGGAGGTTTTCTAAGTCATTGGGGAGGAGCAGGGCTCACCTCTTGGTAGGGTTCTCCTGTCCGGGGTCAACCCAGTGTTAGGTCTGGGTTATAATAAAGCCAACAGGGCAAACCTTGAAATCTTAGGAAGCAGGAAGGGTTAAATGGCAGTGGATCAGGGACCGGTCGTGGACGCTGGGAGTTCTTCAGCAGCTCAGGGGTTAAGAGAAGCAGCTGCGGCCGCGGTGGAGCCGCCCATGTTATACCTGGTAACAGGGACAACAGGTTGTATACTGGGTGCGGCTGGGAAGGAGCGGCGGTGTGCGCCCTGGGGGCAGCTGCAGGGGGCGTCCTGCACACAGGCGGATTCTGCACCGTCACATTGACCCGCTCAGTCCTGTGTGTGTATATACACCCTACCCTGCTCTTACTGGGGACTGTCAATTGGACCCATCAACTTATTCTGGAAACACGAAAAATGTGTTAGAAGATCACATAAATCTCTGGGGACCCCAATAGTCAAAACCCTGTCCCCTGGGTGTCAGCTCCACCCGGCTGTATCTACACGATGACGCTTTTGGGGCTCCACCTGTGACCAAACCAAGTCTGAAAATAGAATGATACGTAGTGCGGGGGCGCCCTCTGGTGCTCAGATCGTGCAGTGCACCGCGGCTGTACCTTTCAGTTACTGAGTTTTCGGATCTTTGTACTGTTCTCTCTTCGGCTGGAGGAGAAATCTTCACGACACCAAGTAACCTGCAAATACTTCAGTTATCTACAGCCGACTATCAAGGACCTCTCCTCCCGTACTCCAGTCACACCAAGAGCTGCAGTCCCAATCCCTTCATCTGCCTTATGGAATCCATTGGCCGGCAGCCAATGAATATTTAGAAAAACTTAGTTCCACAGCCCCCACAAAAAAGACAGAACGTACTATTCTTGCCCAACAATATTTGATTTTCTATAAATTAAGAAAGACGTTCCGTTCCACAATATGCAGAAGGCTCGAAACCAGTAGGTGATGGGGACGGTGCACCTCCTCCTCCCTGCACATTAACCTCTGTACAGGTCACAGAGCATGCCCACTGCACTCTACCATAGAAACCAGTAGGTGATGGGGATGGCGCACCTCCTCCTCCCTGCACAATAACCTCTGTACAGGTCACCCAGCATGCACACTGCACTCTCCTATAGAAACCAGTAGGTGATGGGGATGGCGCACCTTCTCCTCCCTACACAATAACCTCTGTACAGGTCACCCAGCATGCCCACTGCACTCTCCAATAGAAACCAGTAGGTGATGGGGACGGTGTAGCTCCTCCTCCCTGCACAATAACCTCTGTACAGGTCACAGAGCATGCCCACTGCACTCTCCTATATAAATCAGTAGGTGCTCCTCCTCCCTGCACATTCCTCTCAATGTAAGGAGCTCTGCGCATCAGATAGCAGTGTATATCCTTCCATAGAAGTCTGAGTTGGGAACAACAGTTCCAAGCAGCACACCCACCTATGTACACGACACAAAGCACGCCCACAATGCTCTTAGAAGTCAGTAGGTTATAGAGATGGCTAAGTGTGCCCTCCCTGCAGACATGCCCATAACACTCAAAAAGGTGATGAGGGCAGATCAGCTCCCCCTCCCTGCAGCCATCATAGAGCATGCCCACAACACATTTCCACAGAGGTGAGATTCTGCAGCCAGCTGGACACCAGAAGAATTGTGACAGCAGCTCTGGACATGAGCGGAGTTAATCCTATGACAGAACAGAAGAATGCAGCTCTGGATGTCACTGGAGGAAACAACATGATTAACGGCAATAGGATCCCAGGAATTAATCTGACCACGGAAGGACGGGGGCGTGGAGCTTCTCTGTTCTCAGGTGGTTTCACCAACTTCCAATGTGAGGAATGTGAACCCTACATGGAAGGGCAGAACTGTGAATGCAGCTCTGGATGAGACTAGAGATGAAGACATGATGTAACAGCAGAACTGAGCCTACTGCTGTGGATGTGACTGGAGTAGAGAGTAGCATAATACACGATAATAGCAGAATTATGGATGCAGCTCTGGATGTGACTGGAGCAGAAGACATAGCAGTGACCACGTGTTTAATGTAAAGTAAACTTTATTGTTTGTGAGCCACAAAATAAAGTTCTTTGGTTGTACAAATATCACTAGTTACAGCCTCAGAGTCGCCCCTGATGTGTAGTGCCCAGGAAGAGGCGGAGAAAGACCCCAAATCCTCGCCCCGATATGAGAGGCTCAGTAATAAGAATTCATAGAAAACCCCTCAGGAGGAAGCAACATCCGTAACCTCAGACCCCATTCACATGCCTGGTCCACGGCTGCAATAAGGCACCACGCAGGGGCTGCCGCCTCTCACCTCGTCAGTGGCAGTGGGGGTGTGGAGAGATATGGCCTCATCTACATCCTGGGGGCCGATATATTCGCAACGCACTCCAAAGGCTTCAGAAACCAACAGCAACTTATCCATAAGACCTGGCCGGTGCCTCGCACCTCCTGCTGGTCACATGACTGGGGATATATGTGGCTCCTTATCCTATACTGAAAAACCGCCCAAGGTGACACGCGCGGGGCCCCCTGGAGACAGATGAATTAACCCCGTGTGTCCTGGCTGCAGAGGCCTGGACTCACTGCGATTTGATACTCGTTAACCCTTCACGTTGACCTCCTGCGATCAGGACGCATAGAGTGAACCGATTGGTCGATTTTATGTCTGACTGGGAAATTAGGGGATTGGAGAATTGTGAGGCGACGGAGTGACCAGCGGAGTATTGCAGGGGAGTGGTCTTCAGCTGTAGCAAAACAACCACTCCCAGCATGCCCTGACGGTGCATAGTGAGGGTTGTAGTTTCAACCATTTTATAACAATGTCCAAAAACAAATATTTTACCCTAAAAAAAAAAAAAAAAATAAGAATGAAAATCTTGAGGCGCGATCTCGGACAGGAGCAGACGGCAGTGATCACAGGCCCCGAGCAGACGCACTCATACTGCTGCATACACAATCCTGGCCCTGGTGGGAGTTGTAGTCAGGACCTAGCAGAGGACGTTGGAGGATGGGGATAGTCCTAATAATCTCCACATGTGCACACCTACGTGTCTCCATGGTTACAGACTACACACACGCCCCATGTAGTCCCGTCAAGCAGACTCGTCCCTCTGGCTCATAAGTTATACAAGACTGCAGGATCTGACTACACTCGGGGCTTGTTTGTAGTCTGTAACCATGGCGACACTAGGAGCAGTTGCAAGTATTTGTTAAGCTGTTTCTTGCAGATGCATTGGATTAAAAAACATAAAAAAACAACATGAGAATAAAGTATTTGTATGGGGGAGGGGGGGATATTTCCACTGTCCCCTAATTTTTGAAAAATCTAAAATGCACTGGGTCCTGAATTTTATTAGACCCCTGGAGTCAGTCAGGACAATGATTATACTGCCATAAGGTGGGCATGCTCTGCCAGGTCTGAGGGGGAGGAGTCATCTAGTAATGCTGGTGTCACTGGTATACGCTAGGTATGCCCAGTGGATGTGATGAGTGACCCGCTCTGACCACCGGCCGCACACTCACACACTATAAATAAACTCATAAATATACACGCCCCACGCGCTCACACTCGCCCCTTACACCCGCCTCGCTCACACACACACACCTCTCTGCTATCTCACATATGATTAAAACGCGCCGTCCAGTCGCTGCTGCCTCCATCTTGGGCCCGGAAAAAACCTCTACAAAAAAAATGCTAAAATTGGAAGACTCGTCTAGGCTACGCGAGGCTCTAAAATCCGATACAAGTAGTGTCATCACACGGGGTAAAAACCGGTTATAAGAAAATTACCCTAAAAACAACCCTCTAAAAACAGAATGAGCCCCCAGTGGGCCCAGGCACCTGTGCTCCACACGGGACCACCACCCGCCAGTGATGCCCACCGGGGCCACGACCTGGAAAATCCAAAAAGGCTACCAACCGGTGATCCCACTGTGCCCCTCCCCCCTGTCATCTTAAGAAGCAGGTTATATACAAACTAAGATACACTTTCCATACTACAATCCACGCTTCCCCCTCCCCTCCCCCAACAGTTTCTATTTTTTCTTTTGCGTCGTTATCCAAAAACCCAATGAGAACAGTCAGTAAGAAGGCGGAGAGCGCCCCCATCTGTGGACCTGAGGGTGGCAGGGGAGCTGCTGGTTAACAATTTCCTATCTGATATCAGACGGCCGGCCGCTACAAGTCCTGGTCGTCCGTCCACCGTGCGGAGATTGTGAAACTGCCACCAAAAAACCAGAGCGAAAAGAGAGTAAGCGCTGCACCAGAAGCTCAAATCAGGACGCGACCCTTCACCGAGCGGGGAGAATGCGGCAAGAACCCCGAAATAATCAGCAGGGGGTGAGCGGCAGGTCTCACAGTGTCTCTGATTGAAGCACTCCACACCAGTGCGGCTCAGCAGAGAGCGGCGCAGGGGGCGGAGTCTTCTGCCCCTTCCCCCCGCACGCGTGCAGTCTGTGTATCGTGAACGTTCACAGTGCTGGCTGAGTGTGACGACGATGGCGGTCTAGGTGGGGACGGCGGTTTCTAGGCTCCGCCGGGTGTGCCGCAGCTTCCGCTTGTTGCTGTAATTGGCCATTTCCTCCAGTGCTGATGTGTTGGGCGCAGGGATGGGGTTGGGGTCTTCATGTTCCTCCTCGAATTCTTCCGAAGCTTCTTTCTGCTGCTCCTCCGCTTCCTCTAAGCTACAAGGCGCTGCCAACGACAAAGAGAGAGAGAGGGTAATGGGAGGGCACAGATGGTGTATGTAAGACAAACCTGACCCTCGTTCTATGTACAGTCGGAGCAGAGAGCACAGCCACCTGGAAGCAGCACTTCTCATCGGGTTGTCAGATGGTGTCTGCGTACAGTTGTCATCCCAGGTGTCTATGGGCGGGTACAACTACTAAACCCCCCAATTCCAATACAAACCCCCATGTTACGTATCTGCACCGGAGGGACATGCAGCGGTGCCGTGGATGTTAGGGCCACACCATGCAGAAAGCAGCACACAGTAAACCCTACCCAGAATGCCGTGCGGCCAGGAGGGAGAACGGACAGAGGAAGAGGCTCAGTCTGTCACAGAGCAGAACGATAATCAGAGGACAAAGAAGCCAAATGAAGACCCTGCACTCATCACATGTAATCATGTCAGGAGAAAGGCAGGAGATACAGTGTCTCCCCTGCACCAGCAGTCCTCTATGTAATCCTGTCATACATACAGTGTCTCCCCTGCACCAGCAGTCCTCTATGTAATCCTGTCATACATACAATGTCTCCCCTGCACCAGCAGTCCTCTATATAATCCTGTCATACAGTGTCTCCCCTGCACCAGCAGTCCTCTATGTAATCCTGTCATACGTACAGTGTCTCCCCTGCACCAGCAGTCCTCTATGTAATCCTGTCATACATACAGTGTCTCCCCTGCAGCAGCAGTCCTCTATGTAATCCTGTCATACATACAATGTCTCCCCTGCACCAGCAGTCCTCTATGTAATCCTGTCATACATACAGTGTCTCCCCTGCACCAGCAGTCCTCTATATAATCCTGTCATACATACAGTGTCTCCCCTGCACCAGCAGTCCTCTATGTAATCCTGTCATACATACAGTATCTCCCTGCACCAGCAGTCCTCTATGTAATCCTGTCATACATACAGTGTCTCCCCTGCACCAGCAGTCCTCTATGTAATCCTGTCATACAGTGTCTCCCCTGCACCAGCAGTCCTCTATGTAATCCTGTCATACGTACAGTATCTCCCTGCACCAGCATCCTCTATGTAATCCTGTCATACATACAGTGTCTCCCCTGCACCAGCAGTCCTCTATGTAATCCTGTCATACATACAGTGTCTCCCCTGCACCAGCAGTCCTCTATGTAATCCTGTCATACATACAGTGTCTCCCTGCACCAGCAGTCCTCTATGTAATCCTGTCATACATACAGTGTCTCCCCTGCACCAGCAGTCCTCTATGTAATCCTGTCATACGTACAGTGTCTCCCCTGCACCAGCAGTCCTCTATATAATCCTGTCATACATACAGTGTCTCCCCTGCACCAGCAGTCCTCTATGTAATCCTGTCATACATACAGTGTCTCCCCTGCACCAGCAGTCCTCTATGTAATCCTGTCATACATACAGTGTCTCCCCTGCACCAGCAGTCCTCTATGTAATCCTGTCATACGTACAGTGTCTCCCCTGCACCAGCAGTCCTCTATATAATCCTGTCATACATACAATGTCTCCCCTGCACCAGCAGTCCTCTATGTAATCCTGTCATACATACAATGTCTCCCCTGCACCAGCAGTCCTCTATGTAATCCTGTCATACATACAGTGTCTCCCCTGCACCAGCAGTCCTCTATATAATCCTGTCATACATACAGTGTCTCCCCTGCACCAGCAGTCCTCTATGTAATCCTGTCATACGTACAGTGTCTCCCCTGCACCAGCAGTCCTCTATGTAATCCTGTCATACATACAGTGTCTCCCCTGCACCAGCAGTCCTCTATGTAATCCTGTCATACAGTGTCTCCCCTGCACCAGCAGTCCTCTATGTAATCCTGTCATACGTACAGTATCTCCCCTGCACCAGCAGTCCTCTATGTAATCCTGTCATATGTACAGTGTCTCCCCTGCAGCAGCAGTCCTCTATGTAATCCTGTCATACGTACAGTGTCTCCCCTGCAGCAGCAGTCCTCTATGTAATCCTGTCATACATACAGTGTCTCCCCTGCACCAGCAGTCCTCTATGTAATCCTGTCATACATACAGTGTCTCCCCTGCACCAGCAGTCCTCTATGTAATCCTGTCATACATACAGTGTCTCCCCTGCACCAGCAGTCCTCTATGTAATCCTGTCATACATATAGTGTCTCCCCTGCACCAGCAGTCCTCTATGTAATCCTGTCATACAGTGTCTCCCCTGCACCAGCAGTCCTCTATGTAATCCTGTCATACATACAGTGTCTCCCCTGCACCAGCAGTCCTCTATGTAATCCTGTCATACGTACAGTGTCTCCCCTGCACCAGCAGTCCTCTATGTAATCCTGTCATACATACAGTATCTCCCCTGCACCAGCAGTCCTCTATGTAATCCTGTCATACATACAGTGTCTCCCCTGCACCAGCAGTCCTCTATGTAATCCTGTCATACATAGTGTCTCCCCTGCAACAGCAGTCCTCTATGTAATCCTGTCATACATACAATGTCTCCCCTGCACCAGCAGTCCTCTATATAATCCTGTCATACATACAGTGTCTCCCCTGCACCAGCAGTCCTCTATGTAATCCTGTCATACGTACAGTGTCTCCCCTGCACCAGCAGTCCTCTATGTAATCCTGTCATACATACAATGTCTCCCCTGCACCAGCAGTCCTCTATGTAATCCTGTCATACATACAGTGTCTCCCCTGCACCAGCAGTCCTCTATGTAATCCTGTCATACATACAATGTCTCCCCTGCACCAGCAGTCCTCTATGTAATCCTGTCATACATACAGTGTCTCCCCTGCACCAGCAGTCCTCTATGTAATCCTGTCATACATACAGTGTCTCCCCTGCACCTCTGCATGGTTCTTGCTTCATCCATGGCATCCAGCCCTACCCCGCACTTCCCATAGGTCTTCGCCCTCTTACCTGATGTTCTGCCGTCTTCTGTGCATTTTGAACCAGACGTTGCATCTGGGGACTGGAGAGCAGAAGGAGGTCAGTGCAGATAAAGTCAGACGGTAAGTGCATGCAGCCAAACACTGTCACATGAACACAACCCAAGCAACGGTGAAGTGCAAGAAACCCGGAGCCCGAGGGGCCACAAACACACTGCCACCCATGCACACGTGAACCCTAGAAAAGGTGGAGTCACCCAAATATAACGCACAGGACTGATCTGCAGCTTACACCCAGTATCACATCCAGAGCTGCATTCACATCTTGACAAATGAGGAGAGATTCTGAGCAATGAACGGCCCCTGCAGACTCTGAACCAGCAGGACTATGACTGCAGCTCTGGATGTGACTGGAGTATAAAGCAGGGAGTAACTAAGATCCAGACAAGTTATGAAATTACAATAAACTGCCCTGTAGATCGGAGAAGACTGCGGACGGGATCGCTGCTGCCCCAAAACCTGTGATGTCATCAAGAGACATTAATAAAACCGAAAGCCCTTCCCCCACCTCAGAGAACACCAAACCCCGACACCACAACTCCCACCATCCATCACACCAGGAGAGAGCACGGCCCTGGCAGACTGGTTCCGATCCAGCATGTGAGAGCATGCAACACGGTACCTGGATCTCATACACGGGTTTGGAAGACGGGATAGCAGCAAACTCTCTGTAGTCAAACTTCTTGTCTGAGAGAGACTGGAAGGCAGAGCAAGCGGTAAGAGAGGGCGACGAGCATGAGAGGGGGAAGGGGCGAGAGGGGGGAAGGGGCGAGAGGGCGACAAGCATGAGAGGGGGGAAGGGGCGAGAGGGGGGAAGGGGCGAGAGGGCGACAAGCATGAGAGGGGGGAAGGGGCGAGAGGGGGAAGGGGCGAGAGGGCGACAAGCATGAGAGGGGGAGGGGCGAGAGGGGGGAAGGGGCGAGAGGGCGACGAGCATGAGAGGGGGAAGGGGCGGGAGAGGGCGCGAGAGGGGACGAGCATGAGAGGGGGAAGGGGCGAGAGGGGGAAGGGGCGAGAGGCGGGAAGGGGCGAGAGGGGGGAAGGGGCGAGAGGGGGGGAAGGGGCGAGAGGGGGGAAGGGGCGAGAGGGGGGAAGGGGCGAGAGGGGGGAAGGGGCGAGAGGGGGGAAGGGGCGAGAGGGGGAAGGGGCGAGAGGGGGAAGGGGCGAGAGGGGGGAAGGGCGAGAGGGCGACAAGCATGAGAGGGGGGAAGGGGCGAGAGGGCGACAAGCATGAGAGGGGGGAAGGGGCGAAGAGGGCGACAAGCATGAGAGGGGGGAAGGGGCGACGAGCATGAGAGGGGGGGAAGGGGGCGACGAGCATGAGAGGGGAAGGGGGCGCAGGAGGGGGAAGGGGGGGCGAGGGGGGAAGGAGGGGGAAGGGGCGCGAGGGGGGGGAAGGGGGCGCGAGGGGGAAGGGGAAAGGGCGCGAGGGGGAAGGGAAAGGGGCGCGAGGGGGGGGGAAGGGGCGCGAGGGGAAGGGGAAAGGGGCCTGAGGGGGGGAAGGGGGCGCGAGGGCGTTGGAAGGGGGCGCAAGGGGCGGGAAGGGGCGCGAGGGGCGTTGGAAGGGGGCGCAAGGGGGGGAATGGGGGCGCGAGGGGCGTTGGAAGGGGGTGCGAGGGGAAGGGGAAGGGGGTGCGAGGGGGAAGGGGAAGGAGGGTGCGAGGGGAAGGGGAAGGGGGTGCGAGGGGGAAGGGGAAGGGGGTGCGAGGTGGGAAGGGGGCGCGAGGGGGAAGGGGGCGCGAGGGGGAAGGGGGCGCGAGGGGGAAGGGGAAGGGGGCGCGAGGGGGAAGGGGGCGCGAGGGGGAAGGCGGGCGCGAGGGGGAAGGGGGCGCGAGGGGAAGGGGGCGCGAGGGGAAGGGGAAGGGGGCGCGAGGGGGAAGGGGGAAGGGGCGCGAGGGGAAGGGGAAGGGGGCGCGAGGGGGAAGGGGAAGGGGGCGCGAGGGGAAGGGGAAAGGGGGCTGCGAGGGGGAAGGGGGCGTGAGGGGAAGGGGAAGGGGCGCGAAGGGGAAGGGGGCGGATACAGGACAGCGGCCAGGAATCAGAAGCAGAGAGGAGATGCAGGAGGCAGAGGACAGAAGATCAGCCGCACTCACAATCCTGCCTAGCGACACCTCAAACTCCCCGAAGGGCTGCGGCAGGGTGGGCACAGGGGGTGATGCCCAAGGAGGTTCATGCAGCAGGTGTGATGGGGCGAGGTGTCCACACATCCACAGCACGAGGTCAGTGACCACTCATCATACTGTGACCAGTGCGGGGAACACAATGTGGACAAGTGACACCAATAACACGACCACCAAAACCACAGAACCCAGGAGATGTGTGGACAAACGAGGAACATGAGGAAGATGAGTGAGGAAGGTCATACACAAAGGTGAGGGGTGAGGAAGGTCATACACGAAGGAGGGTGAGGGGGTGAGGGGGAAGGTCACACACGAAGGTGAGGGGTGAGGAAGGTCACACACGAAGGAGGGTGAGGAAGGTCACACACGAAGGTGAGGGGTGAGGAAGGTCACACACGAAGGTGAGGGGTGAGGAAGGTCACACACGAAGGTGAGGGGTGAGGAAGGTCACACACGAAGGTGAGGGGTGAGGAAGGTCACACACGAAGGTGAGGGTGAGGAAGGTCACACACGAAGGTGAGGGGTGAGGAAGGTCACACACGAAGGTGAGGAGTGAGGAAGGTCACACACGAAGGTCACACATGAAGGTCACACATGAAGGTCACACATGAAGGTCAGCAGTCAGGTACTATGACCGTCAGTAATGGGTGAGGGGTTGCACAGAGCTCAGGTACTGCAGATGATGGGAGTACTCACCAATCTTCCGGGGGAGGTCAGGAGCCGGGGGCTGTAATCTGAGGACAGAGGTACATAGGTCACATATAGGTCACATCCGTGTACAAGTCTCCGTTCCCATCACCCCTCCCCCACACACAGCAGGCACTTACCTTCCAGAGGGGTGGGTGACGGGGTGGGGGCTGGGGATGGGGATTCTGCCAGCTGCTCCAAAGTGCTGCGTTTCCGTCCTTCCTTGGAGCGGGCGATGACGACCTGCGCCTTCAGAGCGTCCTGCTCCAGAGACTTCATCCTGAAAGACAGATTCAAATAAGAGCGGGAATCACATCTGAGGATCCCGTCCTTCCCGATTCAGCGATCGCGGTGGAGCATGGGCGGCAGGGAGAACAATGATGATGTCATCACTAGGACCAGATGGGACGGAGATATGTACAGGGAATGTTCCCCATGCAACGAGTCCTTCATGCACCAAGACTCCTCCGGGAAGCTTCACCGCTCCTTAAAGGGCTCATCAATAGGTCCAACATTCTGAACTGTGGGTGAAACACAGCTCCAAACCCCCTGCTCTGCTGCCACCACTAGAGGGCGCTCCTGAGGAGTCGGTATACAGAGATGGGGGTGACTTCATGTCTTCGCTGGCAGATTGTGGGTGTAGTGTCCCTTTAAGAGCACATGACGGTGTCAGACGTGACTACACAGAACACAGGATGAGTGCGGCCGCACACGGACACCAGCACTCGGGGTTATGGGTGAACACGGCAACAGACAGACATAGTACATGCCAATGTGCTGCCCGGTGACATGCATGGCGTGTGCAGACAGTGTGACCCGGCTGCCCGCGGGCTGGACATGCTACAAGCCGGGCACAGTGCGGGGGTTGGGCTCACACCTGCTGCCGTCCTCGGGGGTTCGCGGCCGCTGCTGCCGGGACAGGTAAAGCTTCTTGGCCAAAGACTGTTCATACTGCCTAATACTGTCCTCCAGAGAACTGCCCGGGGGCCGAGGAGACGAGAGGAGAGGAGAGAAAGAGACAGGATGAGGAGCAGAGACCCCAAATACCTCACAGAGAGGGGAAGAGACATGATGAGGAGCAGAGACCCCAAATACATCACAGAGAGGGGAAGAGACAGGATGAGGAGCAGAGACCCCAAATACATCAGAGAGGGGAAGAGACAGGAGGAGGAGCAGAGACCCCAAATACATCACAGAGAGGGGAAGAGACCCCAAATACATCACAGAGAGGGGAAGAGACAGGATGAGGAGCAGAGACCCCAAATACATCACAGAGAGGGGAAGAGACAGGATGAGGAGCAGAGACCCCAAATACATCAGAGAGGGGAAGAGACAGGATGAGGAGCAGAGACCCCAAATACATCACAGAGAGGGGGAGGGGAAGAGACCCAAATACATCACAGAGAGGGGAAGAGACAGGATGAGGAGCAGAGACCCCAAATACATCACAGAGAGGGGAAGAGACAGGATGAGGAGCAGAGACCCCAAATACCTCACAGAGAGGGGAAGAGACAGGATGAGGAGCAGAGACCCCAAATACATCACAGAGAGGGGGAAGAGACAGGATGAGGAGCAGAGACCCCAAATACATCACAGAGAGGGGAAGAGACAGGATGAGGAGCAGAGACCCCAAATACATCACAGAGAGGGGGAGGGGAAGAGACCCAAATACATCACAGAGAGGGGGAGGGAAGAGACCCCAAATACATCACAGAGAGGGGAAGAGACAGGATGAGGAGCAGAGACCCCAAATACATCAGAGAGGGGAAGAGACAGGATGAGGAGCAGAGACCCCAAATACATCACAGAGAGGGGGAGGGAAGAGACCCCAAATACATCACAGAGAGGGGGAGGGGAAGAGACCCCAAATACATCACAGAGAGGGGAAGAGACAGGATGAGGAGCAGAGACCCCAAATACCTCACAGAGAGGGGAAGAGACAGGATGAGGAGCAGAGACCCCAAATACATCACAGAGAGGGGAAGAGACAGGATGAGGAGCAGAGACCCCAAATACATCACAGAGAGGGGGAGGGAAGAGACCCCAAATACATCACAGAGAGGGGGAGGGGAAGAGACCCCAAATACATCACAGAGAGGGAGAGGGGAAGAGACAGGATGAGGAGGCAGAGACCCCAAATACATCAAGGAGAGGGGGACATGGGAACCCCAAATATCTCATATATTTGGGCGGGGGGAGGGGGGTTAAGGTCAGGAAGAGACAAGAGACCTATCTCCCAAACACCGAGGAGATTGAGGGATCGTGGTCATTTTCCTGATATAAGCGGGGGCGGGGCAATGCAGCGAGGATGACTCCTCCCCCGCGGAGCTTCTTACCTGGCCGCTCTCCACATGGCTCTCTTCTCCGCCTGCAGGGCTCTGCGCTCCGCCGGTGACAGCTGCATCTCCTGCTCCGTCAGCTCCGGACTCTGCACCCTCAGCCGCTCTTGCAGACGTCTCTCCGCTTTGGCAGTGCGCACCGGAGCCGCCCCGTCTGTGCCCCCGGGGTACACAGGACTCAGACTACAGGGACAAGAAGGCAGAGCGTGAGCCGAACTGGGCGCCAAATATAATCCCACGGACCCCCAACGACAGATGTCTCACCCCGACATGGAGTTGGGTCTCTGCTCCAGCCGGTACGCGTCCTCCAGGGAATTCCTCTGAGACTCTGATGGAGAGAATCTGAAAGACACGCAGACGTCAGCGGCCCCCGGGACCCCCAAACCAAGAGGCCACGCCCACCGACCGGAGGTACTCACCCAGTCAGAGAGGACAGGCTGCCCCCGTCCACCCGCTCCACCTTGTACTCCACCCCCTCAATGAAGACGCTGGTCGGGGTGCTGGGTCCCACCTTCCGAGGACTGGAGTCTCCTGCGTTTCCTTCCTCCTCCTCCCGTAACAGCTGCTCCCGCTTCATCTGGATCTTACGGGCTGAGAAATTAAAAGACGTGGAATAAGGACGACAGACAAGGGGCACTGACGTCACCGGGGCGGCAGACGAGGAATAAGGACGACAGACAAGGGGCACCGACGTCACCGGGCGGCAGACGAGGAATAAGGACGACAGACAAGGGGCACCGACGTCACCGGGGCGGCAGACGAGGAATAAGGACGACAGACAAGGGGCACCGACGTCACCGGGGCGGCAGACGAGGAATAAGGACGACAGACAAGGGGCACCGACCTCACCGGGCGGCAGACGAGGAATAAGGACGACAGACAAGGGGCACCGACGTCACCGGGGCGGCAGACGAGGGAATAAGGACGACAGACAAGGGGCACTGACGTCACCGGGGCGGCAGACGAGGAATAAGGACGACAGACAAGGGGCACCGACCTCACCGGGGCGGCAGACGAGGAATAAGGACGACAGACAAGGGGCACCGACGTCACCGGGGCGGCAGACGAGGAATAAGGACGACAGACAAGGGGCACCGACGTCACCGGGGCGGCAGACGAGGAATAAGGACGACAGACAAGGGGCACCGACGTCACCGGGGCGGCAGACGAGGAATAAGGACGACAGACAAGGGGCACCGACCTCACCGGGGCGGCAGACGAGGAATAAGGACGACAGACAAGGGGCACCGACCTCACCGGGGCGGCAGACGAGGAATAAGGACGACAGACAAGGGGCACCGACGTCACCGGGGCAGCAGACGAGGAATAAGGACAGCAGACGATGCGCACCGACCTCACCGGGGACGGCAGACGAGGAATAAGGATGACAGACAAGGGGCACCGACCTCACCGGGGCGGCAGACGAGGAATAAGGACGCCAGACAAGGGGCACCGACGTCACCGGGGCGGCAGACGAGGAATAAGGACGACAGACAAGGGGCACCGACGTCACCGGGGCGGCAGACGAGGAATAATTGACGACAGACAAGGGGCACCGACCTCACCGGGGCGGCAGACGAGGAATAAGGACGACAGACAAGGGGCACCGACGTCACCGGGGCAGCAGACGAGGAATAAGGACAGCAGACGATGCGCACTGACGTCACCGGGACGGCAGACTAGGAATAAGGACGACAGACAAGGGGGCACCGACCTCACCGGGGCGGCAGACGAGGAATAAGGACGCCAGACAAGGGGCACCGACGTCACCGGGGGCGTCAGACGAGGAATAAGGACGCCAGACAAGGGGCACCGACGTCACCGGGGCGGCAGACGAGGAATAAGGACGACAGACAAGGGGCACCGACCTCACCGGGGCGGCAGACGAGGAATAAGGACGCCAGACAAGGGGCACCGACGTCACCGGGGCGGCAGACGAGGAATAAGGACGACAGACAAGGGGCACCGACCTCACCGGGGCGGCAGACCGAGGAATAAGGACGACAGACAAGGGGCACCGACGTCACCGGGGCAGCAGACGAGGAATAAGGACAGCAGACGATGCGCACCGACCTCACCGGGACGGCAGACGAGGAATAAGGAAAGCAGACGCGGCGCAGCGACGTCACCGGGGCGGCAGACGAGGAATAAGGACAGCAGACGATGCGCACCGACGTCACCGGGACGGTAGACTAGGAATAAAGAAAGCAGACGAGGCGCACCAACTTCACCGGGACGGCAGACGAGGAATAAGGAAAGCAGACGAGGTGCACCGACGTCACCGGGACGGCAGACGAGAATAAGGAAAGCAGACGAGGCGCACCGACCTCACCGGGACGGCAGACTAGGAATAAGGAAAGCAGACGAGGAGCACCGACATCACCGGGACGGCAGACTACGAACAAGGAAAGCAAACGAGGCGCACCGACATCACCGGGACGGCAGACTACGAACAAGGAAAGCAAACGAGGCGCACCGACATCACCGGGACGGCAGACTAGGAATAAGGAAAGCAGACGAGGAGCACCGACATCACCGGGACGGCAGACTACGAACAAGGAAAGCAGACGAGGAGCACTAATGTTGAGGGGGGGGTGATGCATTACAACGTCACAGGGAAGGGATGAAGACATGGCTCGCCAATGTCACGGGGAGGGCTTGCGGCTCGCCAACATCGCGGGAGGGCTTGCGGCTCGCCAACGTCGCGGGGAGGGCTTGCGGCTCGCCAACGTCGCGGGGAGGCGGGGGCACTTCCATCTTGCACCCACCTTCCTCTTCCTTCATTTTTCGCAGATCGTCCTCCCCAACCAGAGACACCCGTTTCGGGGGTCGGTCGCTTTGCTGCTGTTTCACGTCCATCTCGAAGTATTTTTGTCTCTCTCTGAAGGATCGCTGCTCGGGGCTGTCCAAACCCTAAAAACCAAAAACAGGCGTTGCACAACTGGCAGAACCTGCGCCAAGTATAAAGCCCCCCCCCACCACTGCCACGTAGAACGCGCCCCCTCCCCCTCCGACATACTCACCTCCGGCGTCACACAAGGACGGTTGGGGGTCCTGGGACTTGAAGGATCCTGAAGGAGATAAGAAAAAGGTCAGTCGTAGAGTCACAAGTTTGGCGCAGACACCGGATGCTCCGCGCTGAACCGGCCGCGTACATGGCGATCATACGTGAAAGGGATTACCTGCTGCTCGGGGCCGGGGTGCACGGAGGGGATAGCAGCAAACGTCTTATACACCTGCCGGGTGGAAGCATGGAGGCCATCACTGGGGGAGGAGGGAGTAGTCTGCGGGGGCGATACGAACGAAACGCAAGATGTGAAAACCGCAAGTGACCCCCCCCCGATTACACTGCGCCGGGTCATGTGACCTCACTTACCGGTCGGCTGTCGCCTTGGCTCAAAAAGTTGATGGACGCCTGAAACAGAAAGAAAATATTTCTTGTGTCCCCCACAGTACAGCGATGCAGGTGCCACTACTACTCCCATCATCCAGAGAACAGATGCCATAATGAGAAAGACACAAGCTTCTGCCAACACTCCGGACATGTATGAGCGGGATCCATACATGTGCAGCAGCAGGACCGCCTGGACCAGTAAGCACCATGCACCACGACACCCTCAGGACACGCCCCCTCTGCCCGCTGTAGCCCCCTGTTAATTCACGCTTCCAGCGCCGCTTATCTTAGGACTGCTCCTGGCGGATCTGCTCACAGATCCGGTAATGGGGCGAGATCCCGTAACCCAGATCAGGTACGGGCCCCCTCCCAGCTCTCCATCATGCAGGACACGCCCCTCCTCCAATGCCATTAGATCAGTATTAAGGTTACGGCAGCCAGTGTCAGGCAGAGGCCGCTGGAAGCAGAAAGCCGGTACGTGTCACTTACAAATCGGGTCTCCCTGCCAGCGAGGTGACAGGAGCGAGCGGGGGCCGCCTGACACAAGAGCAAAGTAATACGTCACACAGGAGAAATGACAGCAGGTAAAGCTACGTACAAGGGGGGATGGGCATCACTAGTGGGAAGGGGTCTCTACAGTAACAGCACACCGGCTATGGAGTCCCCACTGCATGGAAGCCATGAATGGGCTTTATAAATGACTGGAGGCATCACTTGTCAGCTACATAGTCTGCAGTGTTGGAAAGGAGTCTCTACAGTAACAGCACACAAGCTGCAGAGTTATCACTGCAGGACAGAGGAATGAGAGCCATGAATATGGGCTTTATAAATGACTGGAGGCATCACTTGTAATTTACAGTGTTCAATGCTGGAAAGGAGTCTCTACAGTAACAGCACACCAGCTATGGAGTCCCCACTGCAGGACATGAGAGCCATGAATAAGGGCTTTATAAATGACTGGAGGCATCACTTGTCAGCTACATAGTCTGCAGTGCTGGAAAGGAGTCTCTACAGTCACAGCAGTTCAGAAGAGGAGGACAAGGAGCTCAGGCCTCACCTGCTGCGCACTGGAGGGGGAAGGAGAAGACGGGGCGTCCCTTTTGCTTCCAGTCGTGGAGTCCACAGATGGCGTCTGCAAAGAAATAAGAGGTAAATCACTAAGTGACTGTGGCCACGAGGAGGACGCGATCCTCTGCAGATCTTCACAGCTCATTCCTCCCACACAAACCAGGAGGAGGCATGCAGCACACGAGTGCCCCGGCAGCCATTACTGCCCCCCGCAGGTCGGGATCGGCACTGCACACGTCATTAATGAAAGGACGAGGAAACAACACAAACACTCACCGCACCGACAGGAGGAACCACAAGGCCCAGCAGTCTAGTGAGGTCAGTGTGCAGGGACGATGGGAGTGCTACACTGTGTGAGGGAGGGAGATTAGACTGTGAGCTCCTGGGGACAGGGATGATGGGAGTGCTACACTGTGTGAGGGAGATTAGACTGTGAGCTCCTGGGGACAGGGATGATGGGAGTGCTACACTGTGTGAGGGAGAGTAGACTGTGAGCTCCTGGGGACAGGGATGATGGGAGTGTTATCTTGTGTGAGATAAAGAAACAAGATTGTAAGCTCCTGGGGTTGGGGGATGATGGGAGTGTTCTTCCTTCTCCCCTTCACGTGCTGACAACTCTTTGTCAGTGTCAGCTGCTGGTAAGTGTCAGACTGGAGGCCGGGAGCGGCGGAGGACAGGTGCTCGGGACCAGAGGCCGGGAATGTGGGACTGAGCGGAGATAAAGGCCGCAGGGTCTAAATGTGGCATCAAGATCTGGGACTGTTCTTAAAGGGGACATTCCAGAGAATAAGCGTCTATGTACCACGTCTCCTGCACCTGTGCATCCTCTGCCAGTATGTACCACGTCTCCTGCACCTGTGCATCCTCTGCCAGTATGTACCACGTCTTCTGCACCTGTGCATCCTCTGCCAGTATGTACCACGTCTTCTGCACCTGTGCATCCTCTGCCAGTATGTACCACGTCTTCTGCACCTGTGCATCCTCTGCCAGTATGTACCACGTCTCCTGCACTTGTGCATCCTCTGCCAGTATGTACCACGTCTCCTGCACTTGTGCATCCTCTGCCAGTATGCACCACGTCTCCTGCACCTGTGCATCCTCTGCCAGTATGCACCACGTCTCCTGCACTTGGCATCCTCTGCCAGTTATGCACCACGTCTCCTGCACCTGTGCATCCTCTGCCAGTATGTACCACGTTCTCCTGCACCTGTGCATCCTCTGCCAGTATGTACCACGTCTCTGCACCTGTGCATCCTCTGCCAGTATGTACCACGTCTTCTGCACCTGTGCATCCTCTGCCAGTATGTACCACGTCTCCTGCCACGTTGTGCATCCTTGCCAGTATGTACCGACGTCTCCTGCACTTGTGCATCCTCTGCCAGTATGCACCACGTCTCCTGCACCTTGTGCATCCTCTGCCAGTATGCACCACGTCTCCTGCACCTTGTGCATCCTCTGCCAGTATGCAACGACGTCCCTTCCTGGCACCCTGCAGTTGCACCGTCCCTGCCCTGCACCTGGCCAGTTGTTACCACGTCTCCTGCACCTGTCATCCCTCTGCCAGTATGTACGGACGTCCCTGCCACCTGTGCTATCCCTGCCAGTATGTACCACGTCCTCCTGCACTTGTGGCACCTCTGCCAGTATGCACCACGTCTCGCTGCACCTGTGCATCCTCTGGCCAGTATGTAACCACGTCTTCTGCAACCTGTGCATCCTCTGCCAGTATGTACCCACGGTCTCCTGCACCGTAGTGCATCCTCTGCCAGTATGTACCGACGTCTCTGCACTTGTGCATCCTCTGCCAGGTATGCACCACCGTCTCCTGCACCTGTGCATCCTCTGCCAGTATGTACCACGTGCTCTCTACCTGTAATCCTCCTGCCAGTATGTACCGTTTTATTTACCTGTGCATACCTCTGCTAGTATGTACCGGACGGTCTCCTGCACCTGTGCATCCTCGGGCCAGGTATGTACCACGTCTCCTGCACCTGTGCATTCCCTCGGGGCCAGTATGTACCCCCTGCACACTTGTGCATCTCCCCCCCCTGCCTTGTGCATCCTCCCAGTATGTACCACGTCTCCTGCCCTGTGCATCCCGGCCAGTATGTACCACGTGCTCTCTACCTGTAAAATCCTCTGCCAGTATGTACCGTTTATTTTACCCTTGTGGCATGCCTCTGCCTAAGTATGTACCAGACGTCTCCTGCACCTGTGTCATCCTTCGGCCAGTATGTACCGACGTCTCCTGCACCTGTGGCATCCCTCGCCAGTTATGTAGCTAGCGTCTCCTGCTAAACCTGTGGCATCCTCGGGCCAGTATGTACCACGTCTCCGCCACTTAGTGCATCCGTCGGCCAAGTATGGTCCATGTCTCCCTGCACCTGTGCATCCCTCGGCCAGTACTGTACGCACGTCTTCCTGCAACCTGTGCAATCCTCGGCCAGTATGTACTACAGTCTCCTGCACCTGTGCATGCCTCGGCCAGTATGTACTACGTCTCCTGCACCTGGTTATTAGGGCCTCAGCCGGTCTCTTGTGAGGAGGGCACTGACAGAGCACTGAGGTTAGTGGCATCACTCGTGGCACTAGTAGATACCTGTAACCCCATCATCATCAGTCACCCCCATCAGACGAACGACTCGTCCTTGTGCAGCCGGAATGTCAATGTAAAATACCCATCCCCCACCTCACGGACTGACAACAATGTGCACACACGACAGACGGGGTGTCAGTTACAGCCAGAAGCGTGTGGGACGGGTGCAGGCACAGATGTGACACAATGTACACAGCGGCGTCCACCATGAGGGGCCACAGAACCGGTGAATAAGACGTCATGCTACAGACCCGCCGCCGGCCGAGGCTACTACCATGTGACAGCGCAAGCTCACACGTGGGGACACCACACACGTGCAGTACAAAACACACGGTGCCGCTTGCCTTCTTGGAGTACACAGTGGTCTTCAGGACCCCCGAGTTGCCATATCCGGTGGGAGGACCACCTAGACAGCCGCCGCCGGAGCCCAGCCGCCTCTTGTTCGCCAACACAAAGGGGTTCTCACTGAAAAGGATGGACTGACAGTCCACGCGCACGTCCTCCGCATCCGTCTCACCGGAGGGGGCTACGGACTCCGCAGCCGGCACTGCTTCATGGGAGATGAGGGGAGGTGGTGGCGGTGTAACCGCAGGGGCAGGAAGGCAGGCTGGGCCATTGGCTACCACAGTAGGGACAGGGTGGACAAGGGCCACAGGGACAGGGGCAGGAGGGCAGGCAGTGTCCATTCCCAAGGGGAGCTGCAAGATCAACAGAGGAGGAGAGGGTAAAAGAGGAGAGAAAAGGCAAGATGGAGGGGGAACACAGACGACCGAAGGTGAAGACCCCCCCACAAACACAGACGACCGAAGGTGAAGACCCCCCCACAAACACAGACGACCGCCACACAACCAACTTCATTAAGATTTCTGCTTTGTATCCTTAGTCACATTCCTCCTAACATTCAAAGGCTACAAAGGCATTTGCACACACCGCTGAGGGTCTGTTACAATGTATCAGTGTATATAATGGTCAGCAGCACGCGTCACTATGCGGTCCTGGCTTCAGTCCTGAACCGATACACTGTAACAGCTCCAGCAGCAGTGTAAGCAGGACTGGGACAGGCCGCGATTTCAGTCCCTAGATGCAACCATTCACCCAGAGCTATCCTCGTCCTCCCTGACAGCCGAGAAAAAGGGCGATCAATCCCACCTCCAACACCGCACAGCACCATCCCCACAACATGAGAGGGGTCACTAACAGCCCCCCCCCAAAAAAAAAAAACAGACCAGAAGGAAATACAGCACAAAAATCCACTAAGAACAACAATGATCACTGAGGCGTACCCCATACCTCCTACACCACCAAAGAAAACCATCAATGTGTCTACAACCTACATGATAACAGGGAGCAATAGACTGTATTCTCCTGTCCTACAGTCATCCTCTCCCCTGAAATGTCTGATAACAGGGAGTAATAGATTGTATTCTCCTGTCCTACAGTCATCCTCTCCCCTGATATGTCTGATAACAGGGAGCAATAGACTGTATTCTCCTGTCCTACAGTCATCCTCTCCCCTGAAATGTCTGATAACAGGGAGCAATAGATTGTATTCTCCTGTCCTACAGTCATCCTCTCCCCTGAAATGGCTGATAACAGGGAGTAATAGATTGTATTCTCCTGTCCTACAGTCATCCTCTCCCCTGAAATGTCTGATAACAGGGAGCAATAGATTGTATTCTCCTGTCCTACAGTCATCCTCTCCCCTGAAATGTCTGATAACAGGGAGCAATAGATTGTATTCTCCTGTCCTACAGTCATCCTCTCCCCTGAAATGTCTGATAACAGGGGCAATAGATTGTATTCTCCTGTCCTACAGTCATCCTCTCCCCTGAAATGTCTGATAACAGGGAGTAATAGATTGTATTCTCCTGTTCTACAGTCATCCTCTCCCATGAAATGGCTGATAACAGGGAGCAATAGATTGTATTCTCCTGTCCTACAGTCATCCTCTCCCCTGAAATGTCTGATAACAGGGAGCAATAGATTGTATTCTCCTGTCCTACAGTCATCCTCTCCCCTCCTGAAATGTCTGATAACAGGGAGCAATAGACTGTATTCTCCTGTCCTACAGTCATCCTCTCCCATGAAATGTCTGATAACAGGGAGCAATAGATTGTATTCTCCTGTCCTACAGTCATCCTCTCCCCTGAAATGGCTGATAACAGGGAGCAATAGATTGTATTCTCCTGTCCTACAGTCATCCTCTCCCCTGAAATGTCTGATAACAGGGAGCAATAGATTGTATTCTCCTGTCCTACAGTCATCCTCTCCCCTGAAATGTCTGATAACAGGGAGCAATAGATTGTATTCTCCTGTCCTACAGTCATCCTCTCCTCTGAAATGTCTGATAACAGGGAGTAATAGATTGTATTCTCCTGTCCTACAGTCATCCTCTCCCCTGAAATGTCTGATAACAGGGAGCAATAGACTGTATTCTCCTGTCATACAGTCATCCTCTCCCCTGAAATGGCTGATAACAGGGAGCAATAGATTGTATTCTCCTGTCCTACAGTCATCCTCTCCCCTGAAATGGCTGATAACAGGAACAATAGATTGTATTCTCCTGTCCTACAGTCATCATCTCCCCTGAAATGTCTGATAACAGGGGGCAATAGATTGTATTCTCCTGTCCTACAGTCATCCTCTCCCCTGAAATGGCTGATAACAGGAACAATAGATTGTATTCTCCTGTCCTACAGTCATCCTCTCCCCTGAAATGTCTGATAACAGGGAGTAATAGATTGTATTCTCCTGTCCTACAGTCATCCTCTCCCCTGATATGTCTGATAACAGGGAGCAATAGACTGTATTCTCCTGTCCTACAGTCATCCTCTCCCCTGAAATGTCTGATAACAGGGAGCAATAGATTGTATTCTCCTGTCCTACAGTCATCCTCTCCCCTGAAATGGCTGATAACAGGGAGTAATAGATTGTATTCTCCTGTCCTACAGTCATCCTCTCCCCTGAAATGTCTGATAACAGGGAGCAATAGATTGTATTCTCCTGTCCTACAGTCATCCTCTCCCCTGAAATGTCTGATAACAGGGAGCAATAGATTGTATTCTCCTGTCCTACAGTCATCCTCTCCCCTGAAATGTCTGATAACAGGGGGCAATAGATTGTATTTCTCCTGTCCTACAGTCATCCTCTCCCCTGAAATGTCTGATAACAGGGAGTAATAGATTGTATTCTCCTGTTCTACAGTCATCCTCTCCCATGAAATGGCTGATAACAGGGAGCAATAGATTGTATTCTCCTGTCCTACAGTCATCCTCTCCCCTGAAATGTCTGATAACAGGGAGCAATAGATTGTATTCTCCTGTCCTACAGTCATCCTCTCCCCTCCTGAAATGTCTGATAACAGGGAGCAATAGACTGTATTCTCCTGTCCTACAGTCATCCTCTCCCATGAAAATGTCTGATAACAGGGAGCAATAGATTGTATTCTCCTGTCCTACAGTCATCCTCTCCCCTGAAATGGCTGATAACAGGGAGCAATAGATTGTATTCTCCTGTCCTACAGTCATCCTCTCCCCTGAATGTCTGATAACAGGGAGCAATAGATTGTATTCTCCTGTCCTACAGTCATCCTCTCCCCTGAAATGTCTGATAACAGGGAGCAATAGATTGTATTCTCCTGTCCTACAGTCATCCTCTCCTCTGAAATGTCTGATAACAGGGAGTAATAGATTGTATTCTCCTGTCCTACAGTCATCCTCTCCCCTGAAATGTCTGATAACAGGGAGCAATAGACTGTATTCTCCTGTCATACAGTCATCCTCTCCCCTGAAATGTCTGATAACAGGGAGCAATAGACTGTATTCTCCTGTCCTACAGTCATCCTCTCCCCTGAAATGGCTGATAACAGGAACAATAGATTGTATTCTCCTGTCCTACAGTCATCATCTCCCCTGAAATGTCTGATAACAGGGGGCAATAGATTGTATTCTCCTGTCCTACAGTCATCATCTCCCCGGCTGACAACAGGAAGCAGTAGACTGCGCTGACTTTCAGGCTGTCTGTGACCACTGAAGACCACCCAAACCTGAGGAGTAGATCTTAGACCCAGGAATGAAGATGTGGCCCCGCTATGGTGAGAGGGGTCCCTTCCCTGCTGGCGGACACGGAGAGGTCATACACACAGAGGGACATGGAGAAGGTGGGGTAACAGGGGGGACATCTCCAGGTACTCACGGCTCTGATGTCCGAGGTGCGATCTGTCCTCCTCACTCCTCACACTACATTACCAGGAGGGAAACAGGAAGAAGAGCTTTCCAAAAATAGTGAGGGGGCGGAGGGGGGGGGTGCGCCTCCCGTAATCAGAGGGTCTGGAATGGCAGCTGTGAGCCGGGATGGCAGGAATAGATCCTGACACAAGGAATGACACATTCCCTCAAAACCACCACATTCCTCGCCCATCCCCCACACCAGAGTGACATCGCAACTGTCCAAACAGCAAGTCCTACAACCTGCCCAGTGCCACCGGCACCACACGTCAGCACAAGGCCAGTCGCCGGCACCACAGGTCGGCTCAACGCCAGTCACCGGCACCACAGGTCGGCTCAACGCCAGTCACCGGCACCACAGGTTGGCTGCACGCCAGTCGCCGACACAACACGTCAGAATGTTTGGTTACGTGGAGGTAACCACGGCCACACGGAATAAGTTGAGATATTTGGCGCCACCTGCTCCTACTCACCCTGTTCCCTTTAGGTAGACCGCTGCTGGGTAGAGCTGCCAGGGTCTTGTAGTCGAGTCTGATGGGTTCAGTAGTTGTCGTCACCACGCTCGTAGTGAATCCCTACAAATAATAGAGAAGATGAGTAAAGGGGCGAGAAGAGCTCCAGTCTACGCCGCACCGTCTGACACATAACACCGCACAGAGTGACCATCATCAGCGGGGTCATCCCAGATCCAGCACCACTGACATCTAATAGACCCAGAGCTTCTCACTGGGAGGCGAACAAATCCCCAATATAAGGAAGAACGGCTGGGGGGTAAATGACACAGATCTGATGTCACCAGATCCACCGCCCCCATGACAACACTTCCTGCTACTGCTCTCATAGGGACTGGTATACAACTAACCAATCAGATCAAGGTCTACTCGTATACAAAGAGCCACAATACAATCTGATGACTGCTGCACTGATCCCGAGTATCCTGTATTATACTCCAGAGCTGCACTCACTATTCTGTTGGTGCAGTCATACATTACTTATCCTGTACTGATCCTGAGTTACATCCTGTATTATACTCCAGAGCTGCACTCACTATTCTGCTGGTGCAGTCACTGTGTACATACATTACTTATCCTGTACTGATCCTGAGTTACATCCAGTATTATACTCCAGAGCTGCACTCACTATTCTGCTGGTGCAGTCACTGTGTACATACATTACTTATCCTGTACTGATCCTGAGTTATATCCAGTATTATACTCCAGAGCTGCACTCACTATTCTGCTGGTGCAGTCACTGTGTACATACATTACTTATCCTGTATTATACTCCAGAGCTGCACTCACTATTCTGCTGGTGCAGTCACTGTGTACATACATTACTTATCCTGTACTGATCCTGAGTTACATCCAGTATTATACTCCAGAGCTGCACTCACTATTCTGCTGGTGCAGTCACTGTGTACATACATTACTTATCCTGTACTGATCCTGAGTTACATCCTGTATTATACTCCAGAGCTGCACTCACTATTCTGCTGGTGCAGTCACTGTGTACATACATTACTTATCCTGTATTATACTCCAGAGCTGCACTCACTATTCTGCTGGTGTAGTTACTGTGCAGACACTGAACAGGCAGGGAATTTTGGGAGATTTTAGCTATGAAATTTCACAACTGTGAATGCAGCTCTGGAGTACCTCTACATTAATACTGTCTAGAGCACATGGTCCTTGACATCTTGGGAGGACTCTCACCTTGGCCTCTTCCTCGAGGAGCCTCGTAGCCTCCTCACGCTCTTTACGCATTTTCTCCTTCAGAGAGACAGGAAAGTAAGAGTGAGCAGCAGGAGCCGGAGCCATGCACGAGAGGGAGGGAGAGCGCCAGGAGCCGGAGCCAAGCACGAGAGGGAGGGAGAGCGCCAGGAGCCGGAGCCAAGCACGAGAGGGAGGGAGAGCGCCAGGAGCCGGAGCCAAGCACGAGAGGGAGGGAGAGCGCCAGGAGCCGGAGCCAAGCACGAGAGGGAGGGAGAGCGCCAGGAGCCGGAGCCAAGCACGAGAGGGAGGGAGAGCGCCAGGAGCCGGAGCCAAGCACGAGAGGGAGGAGAGCGCCAGGAGCCGGAGCCAAGCACGAGAGGGAGGGAGAGCGCCAGGAGCCGGAGCCAAGCACGAGAGGGAGGGAGAGCGCCAGGAGCCGGAGCCAAGCACGAGAGGGAGGGAGAGCGCCAGGAGCTGGAGCCAAGCACGAGAGGGAGGGAGAGCGCCAGGAGCTGGAGCCAAGCACGAGAGGGAGGGAGAGCGCCAGGAGCCGGAGCCATGCACGAGAGGGAGGGAGAGCGCCAGGAGCCGGAGCCATAAACGAGAGGGAGAAGTGAACAGTCATGAAGGGGTAATGCCGAGCACCGAGAGGAGGAGGAATGTGAGGAGCGGTGGGGGAGCAGCACCAGAGATGTGAGGGGGGGGGATGGGGGTGTTATGGAAGAACTCCACCTGACGGTCACATTAGCGGGCTCCACCTACAGCGCCCCCCACATGGATTATGGAACAGCCGGCAGCACATGAAGCTGATGCGTTTCAGTCCTGGTTATGTGTGATGTCGAGCCGCTGCCTCAGGTCTACGTCAGAAGATACATTTTAGGTGGAGTTCCCCTTTTAGCCGTGACTCCTCCCCTGCGCTACTTCACACAAGGCAAGTCTCTAATATTTCTGTAAAATTATAACCTGAAACACGTGCAGAGGCCGCCATAACCTGCAGGGGGCGCCCATGTGAGGTCACAGGGATGATGGGGCGAGATGTGCCGATGCCACAGACATGAGAGGCAACACGCGGGTCGTGATGAATCGGGGGGCACCTCCACCCGCCGCTGAGTAAATCCTTCACTTTACCGCCCTTCAGGTCTTGTACTCCAATCACATCCAAAGCTGCAGACCCCCTGCTGGTTCAGTGTCTGTGCAGAGCAAGGGCATGAGTGCTAGGAGAGTTTGTCACAGAGCAACTGGGAGTTAATGCAGCTCTGGGTGTGACTGGAGTATAAGACATGAAGTAACAGCAGAAGTGTGAGCGCAGCTCTGGATGTGAATAGAGTATACGGCGTGTAGGAGTGAAGGATTCACAGCTCAGCGGTATACAGAGGGCAGCACTGTGGATGATGGGGATGATAGTTCTCTCACCACTTTCTCCATGTCCTCTCTCTCCCACTTCACCTCCCGACCCATTTCTATCTCCTGCCAGAGAAGAGCAGAGAGTCAGCGCCGGCCCAGTACAGCGCAGCGCCCCGCCCCCCGTCAGGGGCCCGTACCTTCTGCAGCCGCTCCGCCTCCTCGGGGCTCAGGTCGCGGTCTATGGAGGAGATGCTCTCCATACTGTTCTTCCTTCCAAGACCAGCGGCGAAGGGATTGACGATGACACCCGGAGAGGCCTGCGGACAAGGACCAGACACATCCAGGA
Source organism: Rhinella marina (assembly GCA_900303285.1). Lineage (NCBI taxonomy): Eukaryota > Metazoa > Chordata > Amphibia > Anura > Bufonidae > Rhinella > Rhinella marina. The sequence goes on along the minus strand of ONZH01001402.1, from coordinate 9,418 downwards.
GGTTACACCACAACAGGGGAGAATGGGAGTTGTAGTACATATAAAGGACCGTTTGGGGCGTCTCACCTCTATGGAGTTGGTGGACACAGGGTCGAATCCATCGCAGACCAGGATGAGCAGCGTGTCCCCGACCCCGCGCAGAGCCTGCACCGCCTCCGTGTGCGTCATCCCAACAAGCTCTGCTGATTCACCTCCAGGATCCGCATGCCCACCTTCAGCCGCCCGTCACGAGCTGCCGCCCCCGAGGAGCTGACCTGGAGGAGGACACAAGATCAGTGCCAGGAAGTGACTGAAAGAGAAGCAGCAGCGCCCCCCCCCACACTGGTCACAGCAGGAACCTCGAGCGTCCCCCTACTGGTCATAGTGGGAATATCTAGCGCCCCCCTACTGGTCATAGTGGGAATATCTAGCGCCCCCCTACTGGTCGCAGCAGGGACATCTAGCGCCCCCCTACTGGTCGCAGCAGGGACATCTAGCGCCCCCCCTACTGGTCATACTGGTAATATCTAGCGTCCCCCTACTGGTCATAGTGGGAATATCTAGCACCCCACCACAACCCTAGTGGTCAAATCAGGAACATCTAACGTCCCCCTACTGGTCACAGCAGGAACATCTAGCGTCCCCCTACTGGTTGCAGCAGGAACATCTAGCGTCCCCCCTACTGGTCACCGCAGGATGCCCAACAGACATTCCTACCTTGGATATAAACACCCCCTCGTCGGTCGGGTCCAGGGGGTTTCCAGGGTGGCCCTTGGCTCCACCACGAATGCTGATCCCCAGCTTTTCTCCAGGAGCCTTCACAATACAGATCTCCTACAGGAACCAAAGAGCAAGAAAATAAGGGGAGCAGGACCAGAGCCCCCACAATACAACCCGACTAATGGCCCCGGAACAGGGGGCGGGGCTGTGACTACCTCTCAGACAGGATATACAGGCAGGTTGTCAGCAGTAATAGATGTTCCTGTAGTATAAGGTGTGTGATCTCATGTCTGATCACATGTCATTATATCAGTGATGTCATCAGCAGGGGGCGGGGCTGTGACTACCTCTCAGACAGGATATACAGGCAGGTTGTCAGCAGTAGTAGATGTTCCTGTAGTATAAGGTGTGTGGATCTCATGTCTGATCACATGTCATTATATCAGTGATGTCATCATCAGGGGGCGGGGCTGTGACTACCTCTCAGGCAGGTTGTCAGCAGTGATAGATGTCCCTGTAGTATATGAGGACATTAGATGGCGGTTGATGATGCATTTGGACGTCCTTTCCTCCTCCTTCAGGTTCTGCTCTTCTATTATGGACATTAAGCCCCCCCCCCCCCCCCGACTTCAGGGCTCCCCTCCCCCACAGCAGCTGCACCTGTCCTGGACCCAGTGTATACGGAGCTATAGGAGGAGGACCGGTCACAGGATGGGCCTATATATACACTGAGGCCAAGCATACTCCAGTCACAACCAAAGCAGCAGTCACAATTCTGCTGTTCAGTCAATGTTCTAATATTGCTCCTTATCCAGCGATTACATGCAGCTAGATAACACTGAGGAAAGGCAGAATAGTGAGTGCAGCTCTGGATGTGACTGATGGAGCAGTAGAATTGTGAGTGCAGCTCTGGATGTGACTAATGGAGCAGTAGAATTGTGAGTGCAGCTCTGGATGTGACTAATGGAGCAGTAGAATAGTGAGTGCAGCTCTGGATGTGACTGATGGAGCAGTAGAATTGTGAGTGCAGCTCTGGATGTGACTAATGGAGCAGTAGAATAGTGAGTGCAGCTCTGGATGTGACTGATGGAGCAGTAGAATTGTGAGTGCAGCTCTGGATGTGACTAATGGAGCAGTAGAATAGTGAGTGCAGCTCTGGATGTGACTAATGGAGCAGTAGAATAGTGAGTGCAGCTCTGGATGTGACTGATGGAGCAGTAGAATAGTGAGTGCAGCTCTGGATGTGACTGATGGAGCAGTAGAATTGTGAGTACAGCTCTGGATGTGACTAATGGAGCAGTAGAATTGTGAGTGCAGCTCTGGATGTGACTAATGGAACAGTAGAATTGTGAGTGCAGCTCTGGATGTGACTAATGGAACAGTAGAATTGTGAGTGCAGCTCTGGATGTGACTAATGGAACAGTAGAATTGTGAGTGCAGCTCTGGATGTGACTAATGGAACAGTAGAATTGTGAGTGCAGCTCTGGATGTGACTGATGGAACAGTAGAATTGTGAGTGCAGCTCTGGATGTGACTGGTGAAAAAGTAGAATAGTGAGTGCAGCTCTGGATGTGACTGATGGAGCAGTAGAATAGTGAGTGCAGCTCTGGATGTGACTGATGGAGCAGTAGAATTGTGAGTGCAGCTCTGGATGTGACTAATGGAACAGTAGAATTGTGAGTGCAGCTCTGGATGTGACTAATGGAACAGTAGAATTGTGAGTGCAGCTCTGGATGTGACTAATGGAGCAGTAGAATTGTGAGTGCAGCTCTGGATGTGACTGGTGAAACAGTAGAATAGTGAGTGCAGCTCTGGATGTGACTGATGGAGCAATAGAATTGTGAGTGCAGCTCTGGATGTGACTAATGGAACAGTAGAATTGTGAGTGCAGCTCTGGATGTGACTGGTGAAAAAGTAGAATAGTGAGTGCAGCTCTGGATGTGACTGATGGAGCAGTAGAATTGTGAGTGCAGCTCTGGATGTGACTGATGGAGCAGTAGAATTGTGAGTGCAGCTCTGGATGTGACTAATGGAACAGTAGAATTGTGAGTGCAGCTCTGGATGTGACTGGTGAAAAGTAGAATAGTGAGTGCAGCTCTGGATGTGACTGATGGAGCAGTAGAATTGTGAGTGCAGCTCTGGATGTGACTGATGGAGCAGTAGAATTGTGAGTGCAGCTCTGGATGTGACTAATGGAGCAGTAGAATTGTGAGTGCAGCTCTGGATGTGACTGGTGAAACAGTAGAATAGTGAGTGCAGCTCTGGATGTGACTGATGGAGCAATAGAATTGTGAGTGCAGCTCTGGATGTGACTAATGGAACAGTAGAATTGTGAGTGCAGCTCTGGATGTGACTGGTGAAAAAGTAGAATAGTGAGTGCAGCTCTGGATGTGACTGATGGAGCAGTAGAATTGTGAGTGCAGCTCTGGATGTGACTGATGGAGCAGTAGAATTGTGAGTGCAGCTCTGGATGTGACTAATGGAACAGTAGAATTGTGAGTGCAGCTCTGGATGTGACTGGTGAAAAGTAGAATAGTGAGTGCAGCTCTGGATGTGACTGATGGAGCAGTAGAATTGTGAGTGCAGCTCTGGATGTGACTAATGGAGCAGTAGAATAGTGAGTGCAGCTCTGGATGTGACTGATGGAGCAGTAGAATTGTGAGTGCAGCTCTGGATGTGACTGATGGAGCAGTAGAATTGTGAGTGCAGCTCTGGATGTGACTGATGGAGCAGTAGAATTGTGAGTGCAGCTCTGGATGTGACTAATGGAACAGTAGAATTGTGAGTGCAGCTCTGGATGTGACTGGTGAAAAAGTAGAATAGTGAGTGCAGCTCTGGATGTGACTGATGGAGCAGTAGAATTGTGAGTGCAGCTCTGGATGTGACTGATGGAGCAGTAGAATTGTGAGTGCAGCTCTGGATGTGACTAATGGAGCAGTAGAATAGTGAGTGCAGCTCTGGATGTGACTGATGGAGCAGTAGAATTGTGAGTGCAGCTCTGGATGTGACTGATGGAGCAGTAGAATTGTGAGTGCAGCTCTGGATGTGACTGATGGAGCAGTAGAATTGTGAGTGCAGCTCTGGATGTGACTAATGGAACAGTAGAATTGTGAGTGCAGCTCTGGATGTGACTGGTGAAAAAGTAGAATAGTGAGTGCAGCTCTGGATGTGACTGATGGAGCAGTAGAATTGTGAGTGCAGCTCTGGATGTGACTGATGGAGCAGTAGAATTGTGAGTGCAGCTCTGGATGTGACTAATGGAGCAGTAGAATAGTGAGTGCAGCTCTGGATGTGACTGATGGAGCAGTAGAATTGTGAGTGCAGCTCTGGATGTGACTGATGGAGCAGTAGAATTGTGAGTGCAGCTCTGGATGTGACTGATGGAGCAGTAGAATTGTGAGTGCAGCTCTGGATGTGACTAATGGAACAGTAGAATTGTGAGTGCAGCTCTGGATGTGACTGGTGAAAAAGTAGAATAGTGAGTGCAGCTCTGGATGTGACTGATGGAGCAGTAGAATTGTGAGTGCAGCTCTGGATGTGACTGATGGAGCAGTAGAATTGTGAGTGCAGCTCTGGATGTGACTAATGGAGCAGTAGAATAGTGAGTGCAGCTCTGGATGTGACTAATGGAGCAGTAGAATAGTGAGTGCAGCTCTGGATGTGACTAATGGAGCAGCAGAATAGTGAGTGCAGCTCTGGATGTGACTGATGGAGCAGTAGAATAGTGAGTGCAGCTCTGGATGTGACACACGTGTAGATAGGATTGTGTGCCACCTCCCCCCCCTAATCCCACACGGTCACTCGTCACGGTACCTGCATGCCGGGCGGGGGAGGGTCTCTCCTCACCAGGAGGCGGAGCTCGGCGGCGGGGCACAGCAGGGCTTTCACAGCTTCCTGGTGGGTGGCATGTCTCAGGTCAATCCCTGCAGCCTCTAAAATCCGGTCTCCCACCCGGAGACCACTGCGTGCGGCCACCCCGCGGGGGATCACCTGCAGGAGACAAGTGGGAGGAGCCAGGCGTGATACAATGTAACCGATCACCATGTCAGGCAACGTCAGGTAAAGTATTAAAGGAACACTCCGGCATCTGTAGCAATTCTTCAGTTTTCACGATCTCTGCTTGCTGTCACTCATTGCTTATTCCCAGCGGATATAACTTATCGATGTCTGCCCACCATACCCCAGAACTAAGCTCTGGAAGCCCCTACTGGTGACAGCAAGCAGAGATCTGAATCTGACACAAGAAGAAGGGGCCGCGCCGTGACCCCAGGAGCAGGAACGCCGCTCACCTTTGAGATGAAGACTCCGGGTTCTTGGATTCCAAAGGGATGGCTGGAATGGTCGCTGCCCCCCACTATGCTGAGCCCCAGGGGACCCCCGGATTTCACCAGACAGATTTCCTGGGAATAATCAAGGATGAAGTCAGTACAATGGCGGTCAGACCCAGTGCCATAACCCTCCTGGGCGATGCTTCAGGGGGATTCGTGTCCCCCACCGCAGGACAGCCATAGTGATGCAGACCCCCGCCAGCGCCTCACCTCGACGGGACACTCTTCCTCGGCAGTGCTGTGGTTCCGCAGGGATCCTCCTTCCTCCTCGGCCTCTCCATTCTCCGTGTCTGTAGGGGGCGGCGGTGAGCGCGGCCGAGCTCTGTGCAGGGACGGCGAGGCTCTGGGGTCTGTCCCGGACCCTGCCTGGGGGGGCTCTCTCTCCACTAGCAGAGTGATGGTGGGGGACGTGCTGGTAAGCAGGGCTACTGCCTGATCATGCCTGGCTTCTGTCATGTCTACCCCATTGATCTAGAACAACGTGCAGAGTCAGCGGCACAATCTCACACACCCCCCACCCAAAAACCGAACGGGGGGGTCCTGTAAGACAGGGGGCAGAAATGTAACCAGAGGAGGCTGCGGACAGTGACGGTCCCCGCTCCTGCAGAAAGTCAATGGTCTGAAGGAGCTCGGGGTCTGCACCGACGAGGCAGTATACACTCCGACTAAGGACCCCTACCAGAAGAGAGCGCCAGCCGGAGATAGAGAGCATGGGGTGAGCACTGACGAGGCAGTATACAGGACAGAGGACCCACACACAGATGAAAGAGCCGGCCGGGGGAGGGGGAAGGATTAGAGAGCAGAGGGGTCAGCGCTGAGGAGGCAGTATACAGGACAGAGGACCCCCAGAAGAGAGCGCCGGCTGGGGGGGGGAGAGACCAAAGGGTCAGCGCTGACGAGGCAGTATACAGGGCGGAGGACCCCCACACACACACACCACACAGCAGATGATAGAGCCGGCCGGGGGAGGGGGAAGGATTAGAGAGCAGAGGGGTCAGCGCTGAGGAGGCAGTATACTCTCCTACCAAGGGACCCCCCACCAGAAGAGAGCGCGGTCGGGGATAGAGAGCACAGGGGTCAGCGCTGACGAGGCAGTACACACTCTTACCAAGGACAAGTATACAGGACGGAGGACCCCCACCACCAGAAGAGAGAGCCGGCCGGGGGAAGAGGATAAAAGTCACAGAGAAAGGAGAAACAGAGGACAAGACTGGAAGAGAAATGGTTAACAGCTCAGAGCGTCATACTGCAGAGAACATGAGGACTGCTCCACCTGCACTGCCATCTACAGAGAACATGAGGACTGCTCCACCTGCACTGCCATCTACAGAGAACATGAGGACTGCTCCACCTGCACTGCCATCTACAGAGAACATGAGGACTGCTCCACCTGCACTGCCATCTACAGAGAACATGAGGACTGCTCCACCTGCACTGCCATCTACAGAGAACATGAGGACTGCTCCACCTGCACTGCCATCTATAGAGAACATGAGGGACTGCTCCATCTGCACTGCCATCTACAGAGAACATGAGGACTGCTCCACCTGCACTGCCATCTACAGAGAACATGAGGACTGCTCCACCTGCACTGCCATCTATAGAGAACATGAGGACTGCTCCACCTGCACTGCCATCTACAGAGAACATGAGGACTGCTCCACCTGCACTGCCATCTACAGAGAACATGAGGACTGCTCCACCTGCACTGCCATCTATAGAGAACATGAGGACTGCTCCATCTGCACTGCCATCTACAGAGAACATGAGGACTGCTCCACCTGAACTGCCCATCTACAGAGAACATGAGGACTGCTCCACCTGCACTGCCATCTATAGAGAACATGAGGACTGCTCCACCTGCACTGCCATCTACAGAGAACATGAGGACTGCTCCACCTGCACTGCCATCTTATAGAGAACATGAGGACTAGCTCCACCTTGCACTGCCATCTACAGAGAACATGAGGGACTGCTCCACCTGCACTGCCATCTACAGAGAACATGAGGACTGCTCCACCTGCACTGCCGACTTGCTCTCCCATCTAAAGAGAACATGAGGACTGCTCCACCTGCCACTGCCGACTGCTCTCCCATCTAAAGAGAACATGAGGACTGCTCCACCTGCACTGCCATCTATAGAGAACATGAGGACTGCTCCACCTGCACTGCCATCTATAGAGAACATGAGGACTGCTCCACCTGCACTGCCATCTACAGAGAACATGAGGACTGCTCCACCTGCACTTGCCATCTACAGAGAACATGAGGACTGCTCCACCTGCACTGCCGACTGCTCTCCCATCTAAAGAGAACATGAGGACTGCTCCACCTGCACTGCCGACTGCTCTGCCATCTATAGAGAACACAAGGACTGCTCCACCTGCACTGCCGACTGCTCTGCCATCTATAGAGAACACAAGGACTGCTCCACCTGCACTGCCGACTGCTCTCCCATGCTAAAAGAGAACATGAGGACTGCTCCACCTGCACTGCCGACTGCTCTTCCCATTCTAAAGAGAACATGAGGACTGCTCCACCTGCACTGCCGACTGCTCTCCTATCTACAGAGAACATGAGGACTGCTCCACCTGCACTTGCCGACTGCTCTGCCATCTATAGAGAACACAAGGACTGCTCCACCTGCACTGCCGACTGCTCTCCCATCTACAGAGAACATGAGGACTGCTCCACCTGCACTGCCGACTGCTCTCCCATCTACAGAGAACACGAGGACTGCTCCCACCTGCACTGCCGACTGCTCTCCCATCTACAGAGACATGAGGACTGCTCCACCTGCACTGCCATCTACAGAGAACACGAGGACTGCTCCACCTTGCACTGCCGACTGCTCTCCCATCTACAGAGAACATGAGGACTGCTCCACCTGCACTGCCGACAGGTCACAGCTCTGAGTTCTGCTCCACACAGATAAGACATCAGCCTCACTGATCAAATGCTCCTGCACGGATGTCAATGCTGAGAACACAAGGTCTGCTCCACCTGCACTGACCCTCCGATCTGCGGAGTCCTCTCTGCCGGCTGCCGGACGGTTGGCACAAGGCGTCCTCTGGTCACAGTGATACTTACAGACAGGACGCGGTCGCCGACTCTCAGGGCTCCGTCTCGGTGGGCGGCTCCACCCTCTGCGATCCTGGAGATGAATATACCCTGGAAGATAAGGGATATATCACATCATGGACGCCACGTCCCCCGGCAGACTGGATGGAGTCGCGCTCGGCAGCTTTCCCAAAATAATCTGATTCCAGAGCCCAGAAAAGGGCGTCAGGGTGTCACATAACAGGTCCGCGCTATTTTCAGCCCTCGGGCACTTGCACTGCTAGAGACAACCATATGGATAACAAGGTCTGCTCCACCTGCAGTAATGACCGGTCAGTGGTTATAGATCTGATATCTGCACTGATAACACAAGGTCTGCTCCACCTGTAGTAATGACCGGTCAGTGGTTATAGATCTGATATCTGTACTGATAACACAAGGTCTGCTCCACCTGTAGTAATGACCGGTCAGTGGTTATAGATCTGATATCTGTACTGATAACACAAGGTCTGCTCCACCTGTAGTAATGACCGGTCAGTGGTTATAGATCTGATATCTGCACTGATAACACAAGGTCTGCTCCACCTGTAGTAATGACCGGTCAGTGGTTATAGATCTGATATCTGTACTGATAACACAAGGTCTGCTCCACCTGTAGTAATGACCGGTCAGTGGTTATAGATCTGATATCTGTACTGAGGACATAAGGTCTGCTCCACCTGTAGTAATGACCGGTCAGTGGTTATAGATCTGATATCTGCACTGAGGACACAAGGTCTGCTCCACCTGCAGTAATGACCGGTCAGTGGTTATAGATCTGATATCTGTACTGATAACACAAGGTCTGCTCCACCTGCAGTAATGACCGGTCAGTGGTTATAGATCTGATATCTGTACTGATAACACAAGGTCTGCTCCACCTGTAGTAATGACCGGTCAGTGGTTATAGATCTGATATCTGCACTGATAACACAAGGTCTGCTCCACCTGTAGTAATGACCGGTCAGTGGTTATAGATCTGATATCTGCACTGATAACACAAGGTCTGCTCCACCTGTAGTAATGACCGGTCAGTGGTTATAGATCTGATATCTGTACTGATAACACAAGGTCTGCTCCACCGACCTGTAATGACCACAAGGGTCAGTGGTTTATAGATCTGATATCTGTACTGATAACACAAGGTCTGCTCCACCTGTAGTAATGACCGGTCAGTGGTTATAGATCTGATATCTGTACTGATAAACAAGTCTGCTCCACCTGTAGTAATGACGGTCAGTGTTATAGATCTGATATCTGCACTGATAACACAAGTCTGCTCCACCTGTAGT
>ONZH01001401.1:0-22479 GCA_900303285.1 Rhinella marina | reverse complement strand
CACCTGTGTGTAATCAAGTCTCCGTATAAAAGCACCTGCTCTGTGATAGTCTCAGGGTTCTGCATCATGAAGACCAAGGAACACACCAGAGAAGTTTAACCCCTTAAGGACGAAGCTACTTTTACACTTAATGCCGAAGCCACATTTTTTAAATCTGCCATGTGTCACTTTATTAATTCATAACTTTGGGATTCTTTCAGCGATTTGACTGATTCCAATACTGTTTTTTCGTGACATATTCTACTTTATTTTAGTAATAGCTTTGGGTTGATATTTGCAGTGTTTCCTTGTTGGAAATTCCACAATTTCATGAAAAATGGAAAAAATAGCATGAAATTCTCTGCTTCTAAGGAAGATAGTGATACCACATAAATTAGATATATATTCATATTAGCAATATGTCTTCTTTATGTAGAGAAAAAAAATTCTGTACTTTTATGTTTTCAAGGCATTACATAGCTTCAAAGTTTAGTAGCAATTTTCTAAATTTTGACCAAAATTTCAAAATCAGTTTTTTTGAGGGACCAGCCCAGTTTTGACATGGATTTATGGGGCCTGCATGTTATAAAACCCCATAAATCACTCCATTTTAAAAACTTGACCACCGAAAGTACTCAGAACAAGATTTTTTAAGTTTATTAACCCTATAGTTGGTTCACAGGAATAACCAATAAATAGCCTGTAAAAATGAATAATCTGATTTTTTTACACTTATAGCCCCAAATTCTTTATTTTCACAAGGGATATAAGAAGAAAAAGTCCTACAATATATATATATTTTTTTATTAAAAAAACGGGGGTGGGGGGACGGGAAAACTGGGGTACTGGGGAACTAGGCAGACAGAGCTCAGTTCTTCTTATCACTACTGAGCTGTGCTGCTATTGCTGGATCCAGCCGGGGTGCTGCTGCTGGATCCTGGGGTGCTCACGGAGGTATGGGGGGAGAGATGGGGTGTTGTGATGGGGGGGGGAGGGGGGTTACTTATGTGGGGATCCCTGACAAAGCAAACACAGCTCAGCTTTTCACCACTGAGCTATGCTGCTACTGGATCCTGGGGGAGGGGAGGACACAGATGGAGGATATGGACTATATGAAGGGGGTGCTCTTGAGGGATGAGGGGGGGATCTGGACACTGGGGGGTCTGGGATTAAGCAGTCACAGCTCAGCTCACAATCGCTGAGCTGTGCTGCTTACTGACAGGGGATCACACTACTGGAGGACAGGAGGAGGACTGTGGGGTGGGCAGGGGTGTATTTGGGCATGATGGGGGGCTCTGGGATCTTCTTTTCTTCACTGCCTGCCTCTGATTTTTACACAGTAATGCTCCGATCTCTCTCAGGAACATTCTGAGGAGATCAGAGCTGTTTCTGTGTACTATAACCGGCGTTATAGTACACAGAAGCTGTGATTGGTCTGTCATATTTGACAGACCAATCACAGCGATCACTGACGTGGGGACCACTGATTGGTCCCATTGTCAGCTTCCTGTGACGCTCGGCTGTCTATGACAGCCGGCGTCACAGGTATGTCACAGTCACAGTTAGCACTGTGACCGTTACAGTTGTGAGAGATAGGTTTTCATATATATTGTGTAAAGCCTGTACTACTCATCTTTGACCACTAGATGGCAGCTAGTTAGCAATGTGAGTCACATGAACACTCTCTTTGTTTTAACACATGTTAATTTGCCTCTTTCAAATTAACCAATGAACTTAGTGTTGAAGTTCCTGAACTACACCCTTGTGTCAAAGAACCAATCACTCTGCTTAAGTAACGCCCCTTTTTGTCTATGTCATACCTACTATATAAGTGTCTGTCTCTTTAATAAACGCTCTCTTGCTTGGGGGATGTGAAGTATTTTCCATGAAACCAACTTGTGTTCTGGTATCATTGTGAAAGTGGCATGAGCATATGCATACCTATGCATACTTCTAATGATTTGGCACCACACAAAGAAGAAGAGTATCGCTGGAAGTGTGATAACATAAAATAGCGCCCAAGTAACGTGGGGCAGATCACCTTGAATATCATCAATTCAACCATTAAAGAAGGACTTGAGCAAAACCATCAGACGAGGTCAATCGCTGCAGCAAGGTAAGAAAGTTTTATTTCTTACATACAGCTCCTCTGAGTTTTTGCACAAGTGTATTCTCAGTGTTGGATTAGGTGGTATTCACTGGGTTCAAATTACAGCTGATCTGTCCTTTGGAACGAAAGAACCCTATGAATTCCTTCTTTGTGTGGCTATCCCTTTCATTTCTGACGTACTGGGCAGAGCAGAAGCTTTAGTCAGCTGGTAGTTGTATCCTGTGACGTAGAGTTGGAAGCCAGCCATGCCCTGATGAGGGTATTGGATGAATCATGAGTTGTGACCTGGGGTCCTCATGATGGGAATATGGGATTAACACCATTTACATTAATATCTGGCATAAATGGAAGTTATTCAGACTCCGTGTCACCATAGGAAAGGTGAATATATATGGGATTAACACCATTTACATTAATATCTGGCGTAATTGGAAGTTATTCAGACTCCGTGTCCCCATAGATGTAGGATTAATACTAATTTCATATTTAAAAAGAAATTAGAAGTTATTAAGACTTCGTGTCCCTACGAATAGTCACCAGAGAATTGTGGGAGCGATAGTGGTAGTTATTGCTTGAACTGTGTGTTACTGTTATCTTCTTTGATTGAAGTTTCAGGAGCAATGCTATCAGTTAATTGCTTGAACTTAGTGTTACCACAGGAATGGGCAATTCAAATGTCACTGGATATAAAGAGGAGATGTTAACAGCTGCTCAGTTAATAGTTGAATGAAAGAAAGGGAAAAAGTTTCAGTAAAAAAGTTGAAGATGTTCATGTGCTCATTAGGTATGCCAGAGAAGGGTAGATTAAATTAGGGATCATGAACAGTGTATTGAAGGAAAAGAGAAGTTGGTTGGAAGGAGAATTATAGGCTGGTGCAAGTTGAAATATGGTTTATGGAAGTGACTGATAGAAAGTTGAAGTAGGTTGAGAAAAATGGACAATATTTCTATTGCAAGATGGAGGATTTTGAATCCTGAGAGAACAATGAAGAAAAAAACCATGTGGCACCCATCCCCCTTCTGTCTCAATTTCTGTTACAACCCCTTTTGTGTCTTCTGTAACTTGTAGTTCTACAAGAACATCCTGTTTCTTCAACCCCCCTCCTTTGGAATGTGCAGCTTATAGTGTCTTCTGCTCCTTCCTCTCATCCCCCTCTAGTGCTCATGGAGATAACCCCCCCAGGAATTCAATCCCTTCCATATGGGGGTGGGGATGGTGGGGGCTGGTAATACATCTGCAGACACAAAAATTTAGTAACACATGTATTATCTGTAAACTCTCTGCTAATAACTTTTCTAAATTGAATATCCCACTAGTTAAAAATTTGGAAAAATTTGACTACAGTGATTGCACCTAGGATGCCAATTAGAAGTGTCCTTGGTCCCTAGTGAAATATTTGTCATGATGAGTAGAATTCCCAATCAGAGGATTTACCTATGCTGTTCTGTAGGGAGTTAGCTAAAATATGGAAATCGTTCACATGATGTTGGTGAGATTTGGAAGGTTTAGTCCAAGGTAAAGCTGGATGAATCCTAGAGAGATAAGATTCAGGACAGGGGGGCTGATGGCTGTGGTGGGCTGATTCCATCCCCCCAGCCTTAGCCCAGTCTGCTCAACAAACATTCCTTAGATAAGAGCAAGAGGAACTATGGAAAAGGGAGGGGGTGTGAGGAGGAGGCAAGAATTTGTAAGTGACTTAAGGTATAGAAATGGTCCTTTGTTGTTGCTACAGATTGGTTATATATCTGACACAGAAGAGTAAAGATCAATTGATAACTTTTCTTTTTTCTCTTCCTAGCAGCTTATAAATGTGCAAGAGCCAAGACAATAGTTTATGTGCCCAGTGTGGGGTGCTTGTGTGTCTTTCCAATAACAATGTGTTGTAGTAGTGAACAAACGAAGACAATGGTATTACTTGCCAGCAATTGATTCACTTAGTGTATGCTTCTTTGCTACCCCCCCTCCCCAACAGGATGGTTTTCTGTGAGTGTATCTGTATTCCGGAAAGCTGTGTGGATGGGAGTCGACTCATTCAGTGGAATGTGAATGCATGCAGCTTGAAGTTGTAGTTGTGTAGAATGTGTTTGAAGGTGTGAAGACTGATGGATGCTCAGCAGAACTGTGTGGATATGTAGGAAATGAATAAATGAAAATGTGAATGTGTATGGAGTATAATGCGCATTGGGGATTTTTATTTTATTTTATTATTTTTATTTTATTTCTTGGGATATTTTTTGGTACCAAATGTTTTTGATTGAGCTCTACATTTTTTCTTATTGAATTCAATGAAACATGTCCAATGGGCCCTTTATGTGTTCATGTCTGTATTGTCAGATCTGTTTGTTTCAATGTTTGTGGTTACTTGTTATATGTTAACTGTACTCATAACATCAGAGATCTGTCCTCATGGACAGTTGAGACCAAACTAGTTGAAAGAGGGAGGATCACACCGTCCGACCGGAAGGGGTGGACTTAAATGATTTAGGGGGGAGGACAGGTGGATGTCCCAGACACAAAGACATCCTTTGTGCCCATCCCCTAGTTAGAGGACTCCCCCATGAAAGACAAGTCCTGTGTTGATTGAAGGGAAAAAACAAACAAAAAAAAACAGTCCATTAATTTCCACATCCAGAAAAGCTGGGTACTTCTACAAAATGTGCAGAATACACAAAACAGCATTGAGTATCTAAAGGAGGGTGCAAAAAGTTGAATTGAACAAAAGGCCTAAAGCAGGTGTGGCTTCTCATCAGTACTCCCCACAAGAAGGGGGAAGGAAGATTTTGTGTGTACCTGCCCATTTCCTCGCCCATGGGAGGAGATGAATGTTCAGCCCCTCAAGTGCAACGCCCATAAGAAATAGGATATCCTGAGTCAAATGTTGTGTCCTATTATCTATACAATCCTTAGGGTCTGCCCCCATTGTCTCACAGCAAACAAGTTCCATATTCACTCATGTGTAAGGGTTGCATTACATGTGTAGGAGTAGAGGGTAATGTAGTTCCTACTCCGCCATCAAGGTGTAAACTTTGAATCTGACTACTCTGCTTCTTCTGGAGGGAGGGAGTAGTAGTATGAGTCCTTCCTGATTTATTTATTTTTTTAATTCACATGATTGTTTCCAATTAATAATCAAATATTGAGTTTCTTGCAGATGGATCATCTCAGACAGGATATGCTGTTCCTACCCAAATGTTGTCAAGTCAGAAGCACTCCCTCCAGCAATGTCAGTGCAGGAGGCAGAGCTGAAGGCGCTCGCTGAGGTTTGTAAGATGGCTGAGGGTAAGACTGCTAACATTCAGGTATGCCTTCGGTATCACTCATTATTATGGTCTAATCTGGTGGTGCAGAGATTTTGTTTAATCCATGGGTAAGCCCATCAATAATGAATGCTGAGTGTATGAAAGATGTTTGATGCCCTGATGCTACCCGAGGAGGTAAAGGCTAAACTATTACCTGAAGCCTACTTTAAGTGGAAGTCTGTGTGATACAGGATGGTTTTGGGCCAGTAGACTTCCAAAAGGTTTGAGTCTTTTCAGATACCGGCTACAGAGGCTGAAAAGAGAAACATCAAAGGAAAAAGGTAGAGGTGATGATTAAGAATGGACTCTGAAGGGTTGGTAAGAAATTCTTCCTTCAGAGGGCACTCTACCTAAAGAGGATGGATTTAGAACATGGGCAAATCAAGAGAAAGAAGGTGTGACTGGGTTCTGTGATGGATGGCTCCTGGGTTTAACAATTCTGCCGCTAAGTGACTGCTGTAATAATGATGAGAGAACTATGGGAGTTCCAGGAAGGCATATGCTCAGGTCATCTTACCCATTTCAGAGACTACGGATTGACTACATTCAGTTAACAAAGGTAGAACAATGTGAATATGTCCCTGTCTGAATTGTTCTCTTTCCAGGATATTCGGAGACCTGGCCTATAGCAAAGGCTACAGCTAAAGATACTGGCTGAGGAGAGAATATCTACTCCTGGGGCTCTTCTAACCAGAAGATAGTTCTGAGTCCTTAGGAAGTACTCTTTGAGAATGTCCCTAGGATATTTCCCCAATAGCTCCAGAAGCAGCATAGTAGTGTTTCAAAGTAAGTTATCTGTCTCACAAACAAGATCCAGACTGCATAAGAGGCAACTCAATCTTTACAACCAGGAGATTCGGTAGTGGTGAAAGGAGAGGCGTATGGAAAGTCCGAGAGTCACGTTTGAGGATCTATATCAAGTCCTGTAAACCACCGAGACGGCTGTTCAATTGGAATGGATCCACGTGTCACATAGCAACCAAGTGCCAGGACTACAAGGGCCATAACGCTTTTATATGTCTTATTGTTTGGTTTATATGGTACAAGAGGGAAAACAGTTAGAGCAAATTCCAATGGTATTTTATCAAGATGAGTCAGGAACTGCCAAGTTTGACTTTTGCAGAGTAGTGGACAGATGACAGATAGGACACTTGGCTTTTGTCAGATAAGTACATCTGTGTAACAGGAACTGACCCAGTCTATGGTAATTATGCAGTGTTTAGAGATGATCATACCAACTGTGGACATTGGAGATAAGCAGGACAGAACACTAGTCCTAAGTATTGGGAAGATAAACCAGAGGAGGCTGTGGATCTCCTAGAGTCAGTAAAGATGAGAATTTGTTGCAGAGGATTACTATCCTGAAGGGAATACCACCAAATGATTGAAAACATAATGAGTGCAATCCTTTGTTCCTGTCTATTAAAATCCTATCCAATAGGATTTGGGGAATATATGTTTTAGGAGCATAAATAAGTGGCAAAGATCCCCTAGGCAAATTTAGAATATCGGTAAGGGAAAACCCTTACCCATAATTAACATTAAATATTTGGCCAAGCTACGACACAAAGATAAATTGGCTTTAGAAACAGGATTCTCAGATACAAATGTATGGATAGAATGGATCCGCTATACAGTTCTTTCCCAGAAGCGAACCAACTGCATTGCTTGTGCTGCAGCCCGTCCTCATTTAGGGACTATACCGTTTCCTTTGAATAAGATTACAGATCCTGAGGGTTTCAGATGCATCCTTAAGATGTGCACTGAAGCAATTCCTGGTAATGACACTTCCTGCTGCAGGACACTACAATTACTTTATCCTACTGTTCAAGAGAGAGATCATATGGGTTTTGGTATAGCACCATACCCTGGAAATTATACATGTTTCCATCGTAACGGAACAGGCAAGGACCTTGGTGTTCTCCCTCCAAGATATTGCTCCCAGGGTTGTGTGGGGACTTGAAACTTTGGCCCAGGATATGAATGGAATGGATTGGCCAATGTACCCTGATTACGGTGCAAATGCCATTCGTTCTATTTTCGCCTCCTGAGTGGGAACAGGTCAGTAAACAAACCAATGTCCGGTCATGGCTAAAGAGATCACTTCCAACATCTTTCGATTCTCAAGTACATATTGTTGCCATAGGAGTACCTAGAAGAGTTTCTGACGAATTTTTAAAGCTAGAAGTCAAGTAACTGTGGGATTTGAGTCATTAATTCCAATGATTAGTATTAATAAAATGTAGATTGGATTAACATCTCTATTATCAACAACAGAGATTTGTGAATTAAACAGGTGACGCTGTGATGACTCTGCAGAACCAACTGGTCCTCGACAGCAGAAAAAGGAGGGGTCTACAAGATCTTTGGAAGTTCCAGCTGTACCTACATTCCGAATAACACCCAATGGAAGTATCATCAAGGATCTGAAGGGACTGACGACTATCGAATGAACTGGCTGAAAATTAAAATTGTTTTTTTTTTTATGTTTAATATGTCTATGCCCACACCATGCATATGTGCTGTGACTCTGTCAAAGATAAGAATGATTACAACTCTATGAAGAATGCAATTCCATCCTGAAGTAAATAAAAACCTTGTTGATGGTTGCGGAGTAAATAGGACAAGGTGAATGCAAACCCAAAAGGGAGTTGGGGAGACCTGGTGAAGCAATAAGGAAAGTCCAGCTCTTCCCTGTTTAGGGCGTTGGGAGAGTACCTCACTTTGCCTGTTCACCTTGAGTCTATTTCCCGCAAAAAGGAGGGATTTGTGAGAGAAAGGTTTTCATATATATTGTGTAAAGCCTGTACTACTCATCTTTGACCACTAGATGGCAGCTAGTTAGCAATGTGAGTCACGTGAACACTCTCTTTGTTTTAACACATGTTAATTTGCCTCTTTCAAATTAACCAATGAACTTATTGTTGAAGTTCCTGAACTACACCCTTGTGTTAAAGAACCAATCACTCTGCTTAAGTAACGCCCCTTTTTGTCTATGTCATACCTACTATATAAGTGTCTGTCTCTTTAATAAACGCTCTCTTGCTTGGGGGATGTGAAGTATTTTCCATGAAACCAACTTGTGTTCTGGTATCATTGTGAAAGTGGTATGAGCATATGCATACCTATACTTCTAATCATTTGGCACCACACAAAGAAGAAAAGTATCGCTGGAAGTGCGATAACACAGTCTATGACGGCTTATCCCGTCATGGGGCGGCAAGCGGCCCCCGCCCATGACGGGATAAGCCGTCATCAGGCGGGAAGGGGTTAAAGCCGGATTTGGATACCAAAAGATTTCCCAAGCTTTAAACATCCCAAGGAGCCCTGTGCAAGCGATCATATTGAAATGGAAGGAGTATCAGACCACTGCAAATCTACCAAGACCCGGCCGTACCTCTTAACTTTCATCTCAAACAAGGAGAAGACTGATCAGAGATGCAGCCAAGAGGCCCATGATCACTCTGGATGAACTACAGAGATCTACAGCTGGGGTGGGAGAGTCTGTCCATAGGACAACAATCAGTCCAACACTTCACAAATCTGCCCTTTATGGAAGAGTGGCAAGAAGAAAGCCATTTCTCAGATATCCATAAAAAGTCTGGTTTACAGTTTGCCACAAGCCCCTGGGAGACACCAAACATGTGGAAGAAGGGGCTCTGCTCAGATGAAACCAAAATCAGACTTTTTGGAAACAATGCAAAACTATATGTTTGGCATAAAAGCAACACAGCTCATCCCCCTGAACACACCATCCCCACTGTCAGACATGGTGGTGGCAGCATCAGGGTTTGGGCCTGCTTTTCATCAGCAGGGACAGGGAAGATGGTTAAAACTGATGGGAACATGTATGGAGCCAAATACGGGACCATTCTGGATAAAAACCTGCTGGAGTCTGCAAAAGACCTGAGACTAGGATGGAGATTTATCTTCCAACAAGACAATGATCCCAAACATAAAGCAAAATCTTTTTGTGGTTCAAAAATAAAGGTCTCCAGGTCTTAGAATGGCCAAGTCACAGTCCAGACCTGAATCCAATTGAGAATATGTGGAAAGAGCTGAAAACTGCTGTTCACAAACGCTCTCCATCCAACCTCAAAGAGCTCGAGCTGTTTTGCAAGGAAGAATGGGCAAGAATTTCAGTCTCTAGATGTGCAAAACTGATAGAGACATACCCCAATAGACCGCAGCTGTAATCGCAGCAAAGTATTAATGCAAGGAGGCCGAATAATTTTGCACGCCTCACTTTTCAGTTTTATTATTACAAAAAAAGTTTAAATGATCCAATAAATTTCGCTCCACTTCACAATTGTGACCCACTTGTTGATTCTTCACCAAAAATGTAAAATGTTATATCTTTTTGTTTGAAGCCTGAAATGTGGCAAAAGGTTGAAAACTTCCAGGGGGCTGAATACTTTCGCAAGGCACTGTAGCATCGAACAGTTAGCCAAAATTATTTGAGGTAATTAATAGTGGTCTGAAGCAGGGTTATCAATGCCTCTTGTGGTTTATGGTAGAGAAGGTGTTAACTATTATATTGTTATCTTTGGTGGTCTATGGATAAAACAGAGTTGTCAGCATCTCTGGTGCTCTCGGTCAGTAAAGGGGTTATTATCAGCATCTCTGGTAGTTTCCTGCAAGGAAAGGGTTTATGTTTGCATCTGTAGTGGTCAAAGGCAGTGCAGAATTTAAAGGGGTTTTCCATATTGATGCCATATTCTAAGATTTACCCTTCAATATCAGTTTGACGGGGGTCCAACTTCCAGCATTCCCGCTGACCAGCTTGTTGAAGAAAGCAGAGAACAGTATACACTGAGAAGCAAAAGTGTAACAATGTTTTGAAGTTTTGACATTCAGGCTCCATATCTCACCACCCACTACAGCTTCCAATATGAGACTACTATCATTTTGTAGACAATCATCTTGGCCATCTCATGCATAAATTGGACTTGCAGATATTTGGCATCTGATTAGTTCTGCAGATTCTTGTCATGTGACTGCATTATTTTTTTTCCTGGTGGTGGAACAATCTTTTTCTTCTTGCATACTACACTGTGTTAATAGGTTAATTCCCAAGTGAAAAGTTACTGGTTTGAATCCAGGAGAAGTCATGAAGAAGATTTCCCAAGTAATGAGAAACAGCATCGTCCAGCTCAACAATAGCGGTACCTTGCCATGAAAATTGCAAAACTGTATCATGTGAGGCCATGACAGTTGGAAGAATAGGAAATGAAGTCTTTCCAGCCATTCTAAAGCCAAGAGGTGGACGTCCAGGCAGAATATCATACTCAATAAGTTGGCTCATCACATGGTCTATCAGTTCTGGTGTGACAAACATGGCAATGGAAGCGGCTCATAGATGAAGAAGCCTCAACTTCAATATTGTCATAAGAAGCATCGGCTTGAGTTTGCAAAAAAGTACAAACAGTGGACAGTATAAGATTAGAAATGGGTGATTTGGAGTAAAGAGAAGAAAGTCAATAGACTGGGCTCTGATGGGTGCAAATGGTCTGGAAGGAGGAAATAGGGGCTAACCGGTCGAGAAATTGAAGGAACTGTCAGGTTTGGTGTAAGAAGCCTGATGGTATTGAGTTGTTTCATAGCCAAAGGCGTTGGATACTTGACCAAGATTAATGGTGGTCTCAATGCTGAACTATATGTGAGTGTCCTACAGGACAAGTTACTTTGTACACCTGAGTACTATGGATATGAACAGGACGACATAGTGTTCCAGCAGGACAACGACTCAAAGCATACTTCGAGAGTAACGAAGAAATGGTTCAACGACAATGAAGTAGAGGTGCTGGATTGGCCCACACAGTCCTCTGACCTCAACCCGATCTACCCAAGCATGTCGACAGTATGCACCATTGAAGAAAATCTCAGCAGTTGTGTATTCGTTTTCAGAATATGCTTTTAATCCATACCGCGTGTATCAAGGTTTACAAGGACACGTTTCGGCAAACAATGCCTTTGTCAACAGGTTTGACAAAGGCATTGTTTGCCAAAACGCGTCCTTGTAAACCTTGATACACGCTGTATGGATTAAAAGCATATTCTGAAAACGAATACACGACTGCTGGGATTTTCTTCAATATTACATGTGGAAACTACTCCTTCCCGCGCAGCGTGAACACGAGGAAGCGGTGCTGACCGGTTGTTGTTTTTGACCAGTATGCACCAACATTGGGAACGTGTAAAAGACACCTGGGAATACATTTTGGTGGAGACATGCTTGCATCTGATTGAGAGCATGCCCAGAAAGATTCAGGCACTGCCGAAAACCAAAGGTGGACTTACAAAATACTAATTAAATAATATAAAATAAAATATAGAATTTTAGGAGCAAAACAGTAACAATGCAGTGACATGACAAGAATCTGCAGAACTAATTATACACTAAATAGCTGCAAGTCCAATTGATGTTTGAGACAGCCAAGATGATTGTCTGTACAATGATGGGAGTCTCAAGTTGGAAACTATAGTGGATGGTGAGATATGGAGCCTGAAAGTGAAAAGTTCAAAACATTGTTACTCTTTTCTCTCCTCTGTATAATTACTGCTCCTCTGTCCCATTCACTTGAAGTCGAAGTGGAACGCAGTCGTTCCAACAGCTGATTAGCGGTTGAACTGAACTGTTGAACCAATACGTGCAGCTCTGATGCCTCCACCGGGACACAGCCTTCTCTCGAGTTACCCTGGACCTTGGCCATGGGACCGATGAACGTGATATCCTTATCTACTTCCATATCCTATGCAGTATGCCAGGGGTAGGCAACCTCCGGCACTTCAGTTGATGTGAACCTACAACTCCCATCATTCATATTGGCTCTGCTCTTCTCAGGACTCTCATAGAAATGAAGGGAGCATGCTGGGAATAGTAGTTTCACAACAGCTGGAGTGCCGAAGGTTGCTGACCCCTGCAGTAGGCTTATAGCACTCACCTCTTTAAACAGATGTTGCAAGGATGCTGGGAGCTGGACCCACACTGATCTGACCTACTATCATGAGAATAGGTCATCAATACAAAAATCCCACACAGCCCCTATAATGACACTGTCCTTGCAGGTCTAGGGAACAAAAAGGAGCCTCCTCCGTTAATATGCAGTGAATATCTGACATGCACTAAAAAGTGCATCATATCTTACAATATTCTTACTATATAAGCCATGTAAAGCTACTATTTAAGATGATCTATTCTGATGTTCAGAATGCCAACAAAAACCATGATATAATATATGTTAATGATTGACTACCATGCTTATTGGAGTCATGAGTCCTGTGATAAATCTGTTAATATACAAGGCAAGTTCTTTCAGCTTCTGATCCTGGTAATCAAAGCGCTCGGCAAACAGAACCGAACTGATGATGTTTATCGTAGCGTGGGTCAAGAGCATTTTCAGGTCAAAGGGTTTTCCTGCAAGGAGAGAGGAAAAAAAAAAAGTCACAATGTGAACTCCAGTCACTGTGTCGTCGTCAGTCTCTGCTCAGATACATATTGTACATAAAGTGCAAACAAAACCTAGACAGCGATGCAACTAGACACCCATCATTTATAAAATACTGGCATATCCCAGCAATTTGCTATTAAATTATAACATTGGAATATAAGGGCAATTTTTTTTATTATTACATTTTACTTATTTTGACCTAAAAATCTTTTTTTCAATTGGTCTTTATTAACAATATGGAATCCTTTTTTCTGTAGAGCTGAGAAGCTATATTAGCTGCCTGGGGATTTTTTCTCAATTCCGCCATCTGAGGAGCAGACAGACTCCCTATCGCTTCTCTATGACTTTATAAACACTCATTAAAGCTCAATCCTTACCTTACTGATAAGAATGTGGCTTACATAAGTGTTTATGGCCTCTCAGTAGTTTACAGATATGGGTAATTAGATGGCCAGCACAAAGTTAAAGTGAAAGTACCAGTCACCCAGCTAGACAAACAGTTAACCCTTTGTGACTCAACAGCTCAATATTTTTAATAAAGACCAATTGAAAATATGATTTTTAGCCAAAAAATAAGTTAAAAACAATCTAAAAAAACCCCCAAATGACTCCAAAGGTGTACATAGCCTTTAACCCTTTCTACCCCCGAGGTTTTTTCAGTTTTGCGTTTTCGTTTTGCGCTCCCTGCCTTCATACAGCCATAACTGTTTTATTTTTCTGTTCACACAGCTGTATGAGGGCTTGTTTTTTGCAGGACAAGTTGTACTTTCTACTGCCACCATTTAATATTGCATATGGTGTAGTGGGAAGCGGAAAAAAAATTACAAATCGGGTGAAATTGCAAAAAAAAAAAAAGCAATTCTGCCAGTTTTACGGGTTTTTTATTTATAGCGTTTGATGTACAGTAAAACTGACCAGTTACTTTCATTCTACAGTACGGGATCTATAGGAAACAACCATTTGATTGCTTATATCATAGACTCCAATGCACTTACATTGGAGTCTATGATGATTTTAGTGCTTTCCTATCGAGCCCTATTACAGACAAGGGCTCCATAGGAAAGCCTATGCAGCAGCCTCCTGTCATTTACTATGACAGGGGCTGCTGCAGGCACCCTCCGACTCCTCCGATCGCCACACGGAGGAGCCGGAGCAACACTGGAAGCGTGCGCTTTTACTGCCGGTCGCGGACATTAGCCGCGGATGTCTGCTAGTGGGAAAAGCAGGTCACCCGCGGCCATCACGCCTGCTCCGTGAGTAGTACGGCGCTGGTCAGGAAGGGGTTAAGCTGTTGCAAACAATGATTGTGAGCAAAAACACAAAAAGAAATGAAACTGAAAAAAAAAATCAGCAGTCTGGTTTGGAGTTGTCTGGCAGCATCAGCTACTGTATATAGGCTGACAGAAAACACAAGTTTTGCAAGGGTTTAATTGCAAGTGTTTGTCTTAAAGCAGCTCTGTCACCAGGATCAACCCTATTAAAACAAACATACTGGTTGGTAGGGCTAATCATGCTGTCTAAAATGATACATTTCTTTTGACTGTATGATAAATAGCTATAGAGAAATATGCATCTTTATTCATATGCAAATTAGCAATTTGAGCACTCAGAGGCGGGGCTGAATATTCTGAGCACTGCTATGTAACACCCTATGTGCTCCGCACACGCCCCCTGGTTCCCTTGATTTACAGAATTAATCATCAGGCTGAGGGCAGAGCTGTGTCCAGGAGCTGTGTGGTAGCAAATAAATATCACATACGTTATAACTTCACCACACTGAGATCTGCACAGAAAGCTCATCTACATATCACTGCTTTATTCACAGACACAATACATGATTAAACAGACACCAGTAATATATGTTATCTTATAAGTATAGGAAAGATATGCTGAGGGCAGAGCTGTGTCCTAGCATCTTCATAGCATATACACTATGTACTATAGCTTCACCACACTGATATCTGCTCAGAAAGCTCATCTACATATCACTGCTTTATTCACAGACAGAATATATGATTATACAGACACCAGTAATATATGTTATCTTATAAGTATAGGAAAGACCTGCTGAGGGCAGAGCTGTGTCCTAACATCTACATATCGTATACACTATGTACTATAGCTTCGCCACACTGAGATCTGCTCAGAAAGCTCATCTACATATCACTGCTTTATTCACAGACAGAATATATGATTATACAGACACCAGTAATATATGTTATCTTATAAGTATAGGAAAGACCTGCTTAGGGCAGAGCTGTGTCCTAGCATCTTCATATCATATACACTTTGTACTATAGCTTCACCACACTGAGATCTGCTCAGAAGGCTCATCTACATATCATATAATCCATGTACTATAGCCTCTCCACGCTAAGATCTGCTCAGAAAGCTCATCTACATACCACTGCTTTATTTACAGACAATTTATGATTATACAGACACCAGTAATATGTGTTATCTTACAAGTATAGGAAAGACATGCTGAGTAGAGATGAGCGAGTAGTGAAATATTCGAAAGTTCGAAATTCGATTCGAATAGACCGCGAAATTCGACTATTCGACCGAATATCGAATCCCATTAAAGTCTATGGGAAAAAAATGCTCGCCACTTGGAAATCTCAATTCAACCACTTGGAGGTCACCAAGTCCACCCTGAAACCTCAGAAAAGGATGCCAACACTGCTGGAATGCAACTGGGACAGCAGGGGAAACATGTCTGGGTGCATATAACGCGCCCAAGTCACACTATTACGCCACTATCACAGCCTCTCAACAATACACTCCAAAGACAATGTAACCTCTCTGTAAAGTGAGACCATACAAGGAAACCATCTTTCCTCTATATTGCCATGGACCCCAAGCCAAACTAGACAAAAAAGAAGATAAAATTCTGCACCCCTTAAAATCACATTGCCTATGACAACCACAGATGGCATAGGCAAAGGGGAAAGCAAATAGACCCCACCCCTAATTGTCATTGTGTGTGTGTGTGAGATGTGGTCAGACATGTCTTCTTTAAAATGTAAAAACAACTCAAACACATGCAGAAGCCTTAAAATGCCCAAATTGTTGGCGCTTGAGATGTCAGTGACCCAACCTGGCCCAGTGTCATGTCTAGCAGGTAAAGCAGTGGGGATGTTGAAGGATGCGTAGGACCGCAAAAGGCAGGAAGAGGCCGTGGGCTGGCCAGAGGCTCATGGAGAAGGCAGGCTAGAGCCCGCAGGGCCCCATCTCTTCCCTATAACAGGCCCCCACACAAAGCTCTCCCATCGAGGGCTCTTAGGTCCTTGTTGTGAAAATATTTTAATGAGTGCGCAAAGTTAGCTTGAGGTGAGCCCTTGAAAAAATTAAGTGGAGGCCCAAGAGGTGAGCCCTCGAAAAAATTAAGTGGAGGCCTAAGAGGTGAGACCTCTTAAAAATTGTATTAAGGCCCAAGAGGTGAGCCATAATAAAAATTGTTTGTAGGCCCAAGAGGTGAGACCTCTTAAAAATTGTTTGTAGGCCCAAGAGGTGAGCCATGAGAAAAATTGTTTGTAGGCCCAAGAGGTGAGACCTCTTAAAAATTATGTGGAGGCCCAAGAGGTGAGGCATGAGAAAAATTGTTTGTAGGCCCAAGAGGTGAGACCTCTTAAAAATTATGTGGAGGCCCAAGAGCTGAGACCTCTTTAAAAATTATGTGGAGGCCCAGAGTTGAGACCTCTTAAAATTATGTGGAGGCCCAAGAGGTGAGACCTCTTAAAAATTATGTGGAGGCCCAAGAGGTGAGACCTCTTAAAAATTATGTGGAGGCCAAAGAGGTGAGACCTCTTAAAAATTGTGTGGAGGCTAAAGAGGTGAGACCTCTTAAAAATTGTGTGGAGGCTAAAGAGGTGAGACCTCTTAAAAATTGTTTTGTAGGCCCAAGAGGTGAGCCATGAGAAAAATTGTTTGTAGGCCCAAGAGGTGAGACCTCTTAAAAATTATGTGGAGGCCCAAGAGGTGAGACCTCTTAATAAAAGAGGGGACTTTAAAATGTGTGGAGGCTAAAGAGGTGAGACCTCTTAAAAATTGTGTGGAGGCTAAAGAGGTGAGACCTCTTAAAAATTGTGTGGAGGCTAAAGAGGTGAGACCTCTTAAAAATTGTGTGGAGGCTAAAGAGGTGAGACCTCTTAAAAATTGTTTGTAGGCCCAAGAGGTGAGACCTCTTAAAAATTATTGTAGGCCCAAGAGGTGAGACCTCTTAAAAATTATGTGGAGGGCCAAAGAGGTGAGACCTCTTAAAAATTATGTGGAGGCTAAAGAGGTGAGACCTCTTAAAATTGTGTGGAGGCTAAAGAGGTGAGACCTCTTAAAAATTGTTGTGGAGGCTAAGAGGTGAGACCTTAAAAATTGTTTGTAGGGCCCAAGAGGTGAGACCCTTAAAAAATTGTTGTAGGCCCAAGAGGTGAGACCTCTTAAAAATTATGTGGAGGCCAAAGAGGTGAGACCTCTTAAAAATTATGTGGAGGCCAAAGAGGTGAGACCTCTTAAAATTGTGTGGAGGCTAAAGAGGTGAAACCTCTTAAAAATTGTGTGGAGGCTAAAGAGGTGAAACCTCTTAAAAATTGTGTGGAGGCTAAAGAGGTGAGACCTCTTAAAAATTGTTTGGAGGGCCCAAAGAGGTGAGACCTCTTAAAAATTTTTTGAGGCCCAAGAGGTGAGACCTCTTAAAAATTATGTGGAGGCCCAAGAGGTGAGACCTCTTTAAAAATTATGTGGAGGCCCAAGAGGTGAGACCTCTTAAAAATTGTGTGGAGGCCCAAGAGGTGAGACCTCTTAAAAATTGTGTGGAGGCCCAAGAGGTGAGACCTCTTAAAAAATTGTGTGGAGGCAAGAGGTGAGACCTCTTAAAAATTGTGTGGAGGCAAGAGGTGAGACCTCTTAAAATTGTTTGAGGCCCAAGAGGTGAGCCTTATGGAGTGGAGGTGGAGTGTGGAGAGGTGAGACCTCTTAAAAATTTTGTGGAGGCCCAAGAGGTGAGCCATAAATATATAAATTTTTTTATTTATTCTACGGAAGGAGGAGGAGGAGGAGGTGGAGGAGGAAATGGCACTTCATACAGATGGCACTTCACTTTTGGCTGCTTTCCACTGTTGGAGAAGCAAAGTCCGGGTCAATCCACTTGCTGTTCATTTTGATTAGCGTCAGCCTGTCGGCATTGTCGGTTGACAGGCGGCTGCGCTTATCGGTTATAATGCCCCGGCTGCGCTGAACACCCTTTCTGATAGCACGCTGGCGGCAGGGCAGGCAAGCACCTCCAAGGCGTACAGGGACAGTTCCAGCCACGTGTCCAACTTGGAGACCCAGTAAGTGTAGGACGCCGAGGGATCGGGGAGGACAGGGGTACGGTCTGCCAGGTACTCCAGCAACATCCGCCGATACTTGTCCCTCCTGCTGATAGCGAGCCCCGCAGTGATGGAAGTTGCACGAGGGGGTGCCATGAACGTGTCCCACACCTTGGAGAGTGTTCCCCTGGTGGCTGTGGGCCTGATCGATGTTGTGGGACTCTGGGAGACCCTCTCCTCTCTGCCGCCAGCGATGGTGGGTGGGAAAATCTCCATCATGTTCTGCACGAGTTCCCTCTGGTATTCCAGCAATCGATTCGTCCTCTCCTCTACCGGAATAAAAGAGGAGACGTTATCTTTATACCGGGGGTTCAGTATTGCGAAGACCCAGTACAGTTTGTTCTCCACTATCTGGACAACACGTGTGTCCCGGGAAAAGCAGCCCAGCATGAAGTCAGCCATGTGTGCCAGACTCTGAATAGGCATGACCTCACTGCCCCCACCAGAAGGATCACTTGCCATTTCCTCCTCTTCCGCCTCCTCTCCGCCCCATCCGCGCTGAACCAATAGGACGCACACAGCCTGACTGCTACCCTCGCCGCCAGCATCCTCCTCCTCTTCCACAGCCACCTCCACGTCGTCCTCCTCCTCCTCCTCCTCCTCCTGCAACTGCCACCGTGAAGCAGACAAAAGTGTGGTCTGACTGTGTAGCTCCGTTGCGTCTCCTCCTACCCCCGTCTCCTCTGCGTGCAATGCGTTCTCCCTTATTGCGATGAGCGATTCTTTAAGGACGCATAGGAGCGGGATGGTTACGCTCACTATAGCGTCCTCGCTGCTGACCTTCTTGGTGGACTCCTCAAAGATACGCAGTACATCGCATATGTCTGCCATCCATGGCCACTCGTGGTTGGCAAACTGAGGGAGCTGAGTTGGAGGCACGCGTGGATTCATAATCTGGTACTCCATCAATGCTCTCTGCTGCTCACACACCCTGGCCAACATGAATAGGTGGAATTCAAGCGAGTCGGCAGGTCGCACAACAGCCGATGTTCAGGCAAATGGAGGTGTTGCTGGAGTTTTTTTAAGCTAGCAGCAGCTACAGTTGACTTCCGAAAGTGTGCGCACAAGCGCCGCACTTTCACCAGTAGCTCTGCCAGGTTGGGGTAAGTCTTTAGAAATTTTTGGACTACCAGATTAAAAACGTGGGCCAGGCATGGTACATGTTCGAGTTCGGCAAGCTCCAGAGCCGCCACCAGGTTACGGCCGTTATCGCACACGACCATGCCTGGTCCTAGCTGCAGCGGCGACAGCCACATCTCCGTCTGCTGCAATATGGCGTCCCTCACCTCTGGGGCGCTGTGCTTCCTGTCGCCCAAGCTGATGAGCTTAAGCACCACCTGCTGACGTCTCCCCGCGCCAGTGCTGCAATGCTTCCAGCTAGCGGCTGAGGGCGATGTTAAGGCAGAGGAGGAGGAGGAGGAGGAGGAAAAGGAGGGGGGTTTATCAGAACCCGTGCTGGCAATCTTGGGCGGGGGTGGTAGGTAGGCCGTCTCTGTTTGCGACCCCGTCCCCGCTTCCACAACATTCACCCAGTGTGCCGTCAAAGAGATGTATCGTCCCTGGCCGCAAGCGCTTGTCCACGAGTCGGTGGTCAAGTGGACCTTTGCGCTGACTGCGTACCTCAGGGCCCGCCTGATGTTACGCGACACGTGCTGGTGCAGGGCGGGGACGGCACTCCGGGAAAAGTAGTGGCGGCTGGGGACGGAATAGCGAGGTGCGGCAGCCGCCATCAGGTCGCGGAAGGCCTGCGTCTCCACAAGCCTAAACGGCAACATCTCCAGGGCCAGCAGTTTGGAGATGTGGCAGTTTAAGGCTTGGGCTTGGGGGTGACTCGAGGCGTACTTCCGCCTGCGATCGAACGCCTGCGAGATGGACAGTTGATGGGACGAGGAGTGTGAAGGTGCAGGCGAAGAGGCGGGGGAAGGGGAGGCTGAAGGAGAAGGCCCCAAAGTAGCCGAGGCAGAGGCAGATGTGGAGGTGTCCTGGCTGGAGGTCTGGACCGCAGTGGCAGCACACAATAAAGGGGAAGAGGCAGTGGCAGGAAGACCTTGCGCAGGTTGTATTGCGTTTGCTCTCTCCCACTCAGCCCAGTGCTTGACTTCCAAGTGACGCCGCATGCCTGAGGTTGTCATATTGCTCTTCTCAGAGCCCCTACTCAGTTTTGAGTGGCAGAGTGTGCAAACCGCGCTCAGTTTGTCATCCGCACAAACATTAAAAAATCTCCACACCACAGAAGTACGAGGCCTCGATGGGGGAGCTTCGCGCGACTGCCCGCTGCCGGGAACATCTTCGGCCCTGCTGGCTGTGGCCTCACTTCTCTGTCTGGACTGTCCTCTGCCTGTGGACATCCCTCTGCCTGTGGACATCCCTCTGCCTCTGGACATCCCTCTGCCTCTGGACATCCCTCTGGCCTCTTGCTGCCTTTTTCGGTGCTGCGCAGACCACCACCTCTCCACTGCTTTCCCCGCTGGACATCACCCCTGGCCAAGTGGGGTCATTTCGTCATCCACCACCTCCTCTTCCACTTC
Organism: Rhinella marina; assembly: GCA_900303285.1. Taxonomy (NCBI): domain Eukaryota; kingdom Metazoa; phylum Chordata; class Amphibia; order Anura; family Bufonidae; genus Rhinella; species Rhinella marina. The sequence goes on along the minus strand of ONZH01001401.1, from coordinate 1,745 downwards.
CTCACTCTGCTCCTCCTCCTGCCCACTGGACATTCCAACAGCCTCTCTTGATGGCAACTGCGTCTCATCATCATCAGCGCTCATGATAACAGATGCTGGTTCAGGGTCCACATCAGCAGGAGATGGCGAATACTCAAGTGTTGGGCATCACTACAAACAAATTCCTCTGCTAGCTCCTGGGATTCTTCCGGCACATCTGAAAAAGGACCCGAAAAGAGCTCCTGGGAGGGGTCAATGGTGGGATGACTCTGTTGGCCAGGTGTGGAGGAAGGAGGGTCAGAGTGAGACTGTGTGGATGACTGGCTGGTGGACAACTGTGTGGAAGCGCTATCGGCTATCCATTGCACCACCTGTTCAACCTGCTCAGGCCTCAACAGCGGTGTAACCCGCCCCCTGCTTAACTGTCCCATAAAGGCAGGGATTCTGGATGAGTGGGATCCTGGCTGACCCTCACCAGCACGCATTGTATCCCCACTGGCTTCAACAAGGCCCCCAAAAGCATTTCCGCGCCCCCGTCCTCCCGTCCTCGTCCACGTCCGATTCCGCTAGCCCCCCTCCGCATTTTATTTTTTTTGGTTACAATATTTTTCCTTCACAGCCGTGTACTAACAGTTCAGACGGTGTGTTTTAACACCACGTATATAAAAATATTTTGCAAGAGAACGCACAGTACAGGTGCCAATGAAAAGGCCTATTTTTTTAATATTTCTCGGCACACAGCCGTGTACTAACAGATCAGACGGTGTGTATTAACACCACGTATATAAAAATATTTTGCAAGAGAACGCACAGTACAGGTGCCAATGAAAAGGCCTATTTTTTTATATTTCTAGGTACACAGCCGTGTACTAACAGATCAGACGTTGTGTATTAACACCACGTATATAAAATATTTTGCAAGAGAACGCACAGTACAGGTGCCAATGAAAAGGCCAATTTTTTTTATATTTCTAGGTACACAGCCGTGTACTAACAGATCAGACGGTGTGTATTAACACCACGTATATAAAATTATTTTGCAAGAGAACGCACAGTACAGGTGCCAATGAAAAGGCCTATTTTTTTAATATTTCTCGGCACACAGCCGTGTACTAACAGATCAGACGGTGTGTATTAACACCACGTATATAAAAATATTTTGCAAGAGAACGCACAGTACAGGTGCCAATGAAAAGGCCAATTTTTTTAATATTTCTAGGTACACAGCCGTGTACTAAACAGATTCAGATGGTGTGTATTAACACCACGTATATAAAAATATTTTGCAAGAGAACGCACAGTACAGGTGCCAATGAAAAGGCCAATTTTTTTATATTTCTAGGTACACAGCCGTGTACTAACAGATCAGACGGTGTGTATTACACCACGTTATATAAAAATATTTGCAAGAGAACGCACAGTACAGGTGCCAATGAAAAGGCTAATTTTTTTTAATATTTTCTAGGTACACAGCCGTGTAACTAACAGATCAGACGGTGTGTATTAACACCACGTATATAAAATATTTTGCAAGAGAACGCACAGTACAGGTGCCAATGAAAAGGCCTATTTTTTTATATTTCTAGGTACACAGGCCGTGTAACTAACAGATCAGACGGTGTGTATTAACACCACGTATATAAAATTATTTTGCAAGAGAACGCACAGTACAGGTGCCAATGAAAAGGCCAATTTTTTTATATTTCTAGGTACACAGCCGTGTACTAACAGATCAGATGGTGTGTATTAACACCACGTATATAAAA